>JACJUY010004413.1:65807-116964 GCA_014220935.1 Platorchestia sp. MABIK
GACCGTATCAAACAGTTCGGTGATATTATTAAACTTTAATTATAGTGTCTGCATTTTCATATTGCCCCCGCTCGTTTTTTTCGTTAACACGATACCCATGAGACAAATTTTATTTTTTCGTCACGATATAACCAATGAAAAATTAATAATTTCTTTCGTCTTCATAATACTTATTTCCTTTTTTCCAACCCAAGATATGTCATGGCATAGATGACATCTGTCATAAAAGTAAAATTAAATAATTACTTCGAATTAAATGTTTCAACTAACTTTTTCCAGTATTAGAATATTCAAGTTCAAATTCATCTTCATTTACCTGCGTCTCTTTGTACCCTAGTCCACGAGTGTACTTACATTTTAAGATGAAGAATTGGGGCCAAATCGATGAACCAATTATGTTCATTTGTAAACTATGTACATGAATAAATTTAATCACTATTTGAATTTTTTGAGTGGTTTCAATCTGTCACTGTGTTTTTATTTGATCTCATGCATAAATTTCTCTCTATTATTGAGAATAACGAGAGAATGAGCGACTTAAAACGTTTTCAGCACTTTGACTGTAACTTGATTGTTCTGATGTTTTTATCATGAAATTAGAAACAAGCTCAATTTTCCATTTTCAGATTCAGACTTTTTTCCAAGTACAGTACGCAGAGCAATACTGTTGTCAATTCAATATGACAGAATGGAGTTTTCATTGTGTAGCAAAATGACCTTAAGCGGAAAATTAAGAAGGTTAAATTCATTATTCGCTCAGCGACCAGTAAGTATTAAATTGTTAATCAGAAGTAACTTTGATATTTTAGTAAATAAAATTAGTACACTGGTTCACTTCGTTGGAAGAGGATGATATATTAGAGAGGATGATATTTTATTAGCGTCTGTAACCCAAAATATCAACAAACAAATGAAAATATAAGCAATGTAGTGCTTGGGATTCATAAGCCATGTACTTCACCTATTTTCGTTCATTGTACTGTGGGCAAGGATTTCAATTTGTTGAAGCATATATGATTGTTTACTTGCTTACATCGTGCGCGTTGTAGAAGGTTTTTTGTGCATTATGTTGCCTCACCGTTTTCCATTACTTGAAAATTATTTATGATGGTATTATTTGGATGAGATATTTCCAAATTGATCGTGAGGTAGGCATGTTTACACCGATAAAAGCATGCTATATTTACATTATCCAACTCCGTAAACAATGAACCTTTTGTTTTCATAAGCACCATCACTTGTTTTCACTCAACATGCTCTGAACTACATTGGTCATAATCGTGCAATCGTCCCAGCTCATGTGTCAGTGTTGAGGCTCATAAAAACTGTACTGAATCTGAATATGAAAAGTATTCAGCTTATAACTCCGTTAATATTTAAATTATTCTCCAACACCTGAAATTTATTTGAAGAAATGATTTTTTACTTTTCTTTTTTGTCCATCCGTAGAGTATTCTTTGTCTTTCCAGGTATTTTCATTTTAAGCTATGGCAAAAGAGGAGTGCACATGTATATTGCTTTCCTCTCAGTTGATTCAATCACTGTTAATTGTAGATAGTCGTACAAACATCCTTAATTGTGGTTTAACTATTTCTACCAATTAAATCTAAGAACTTTTTAAGTTGAAAAATCTGGATACCAACTGTATTTCTTTTTCCTTCTCTTTTACTTCTCTGAGAAATCAGTTTCATCAGATCGTTGAAAAATTTCATTTAAACAATTTAAACAATTTATTTACCACAGGTGATACAGAGGTAGAATGTTTCTTAATGCTAGTACAATGGTGAAACTAGAGTATAGCCACATGTGGGCCCGAACAAGTTCAGCGACTTCTAGGGCATCCTACCATCACATTATTCTAAGGTGTACAATAATGTTGAACCTAATTCACTTAACCTAGTTTCGCAATAGACTGATCACCGTGATAATTGACATTTAATGCTGTATTTTACAATGTAGGTCAAATCGGCTTTATTTAACAAGCAATATATGCGATAAAACGGTTATAAACAGACTGAAGATCGGTTATGTTACCTATGGTAAATCATATTATTAGGACTAGACATGTATGAGGCAAGATGTGACTTGATGGTCTCACACGACTAGTATTTTGATAGGAAGTGAGATTCAAGATGTCTTTTGAATACTTTGTAAGAATTACTTTCACTGATCTCCGCAGGTATTGAGCTCCAAGTTTTAGTTCCAACGAAGAGGATACTGTGTTGCGATCGGGCCTTTTAATAATAAGGAAGTAAGAATTTACCTCTATTTCGCGTTAAATGGTCGTGATGAGCGGTTTGCGCAGTTAATAATTGTTGTAGGCTATTGTCGCCATCATTTCTTAGTGTTTTGAAAATGAAATTGCAAACGGAGATATTGTAGAGATCCGAAAGTTCAAGTATTTGTAAATTTTTGAATGAATCATTTGTGCGAGCGTTAGGTTATTTACCACTCTGATGGCTCTTTTTTGCAGAGTAAAAATTTTATTTATTTTATTTTTTTTCAGTTCCGTGCCATGCTTCTATTCCGAATTGCAAGTATGGAGAAATGAGCGTTCGGTAGATCATTTTCAGAGCTTCTTCAGGCAGGAAATTTTTAACTTTATTTAGGATTCCGATAGATTTTGATAATTTAGAACTAATATGAGCGATGTGCTCTTTGAAGGTCAGATGTTTATCTATTATGATGCCCAGAAATCTACATGAGTTGGTTTCTTCGATTTCACCTTCGCCAATTTTAATGCGTGGGAGAGATACATTTTTCTTGTATGAGAATGTAAAATGTTTTGTTTTATCGATATTAAGGCTAATTTTATTAGCTTTAAGCCACAATGAAACCTTATGAAGTTCANGAGGTCTACCACAATATAGCACGAGATCCCTCTAGCTAGTACTATAGCATGATGTTAGGTTAAATTACTAATGGATATTTCCACACATTTAACTTAGCGAAGAACACTTAATTTGTACATCTCAAACTGTCCCTGGTTAAGCGATCCATGGCGGTAGACTTTACGCTATAGTAGCACCCATATTTGCGTGTATGTTTGTTTACTTATTTTCGATGTGCGTGTTGTGCTACGTTTTCATGAACTACTCTTGGGCAACCATTTTTCAGTACTCGAAAATCGTTTAGGGCGGTATTTACGTCTGTTTCAAAAGCGTTTCATGTTTTCCCTTCTTTTATTCTAACTTACGTCGTAAATCCTCCGCGGCATTCTCCAGTAGTGTTTTCAGAATTTATAAGCTTTCGATCATCTTGCCTTGAATAAAATACCCAAGAGAATTTATTTTTATTATTTTTCTCAATAATATTATTACCCCTGACACAACGCTATTGTCCACCTCGTTCGTTTTATCAATTAAGGACCTTTAGATTGAGGAATTTTAAAAGCTTACTTGTGAAACTGAATTTTTAGAACGTACGATATTTACTTCTAAAACTACTAGTATTAAACCTAATGAATGGGAGTTTTGAATTCTCATCCGTTGATTCAATTTTCAGTTCTCAACAAAACATATTCAACACCCATAATTACACTGCAAATAAATTCCAAGATAATTATCAAGCCTTCGTAATTCGACAGTCGATAGCCGAGGTCATTTCGATCTGTGAACTGCAGCACCTCAATGCCCCATGTCAGTAGTAGAGAGATAATCCAACGGATAAAAGAACTATGCACACATGAAAAAATAATCCTTCGCGTCACGCAGCCTAATAACGTTCATGAGGACTTCTTACTGGCAAATTTTAGTGATAAAATCTTTCAATCAATTATTCAAGGCTATACCAAGGTAGACTAGACATGGCTATAGGTCAGGCTAGGTTTAAAGCTAGGTTGGTTAGGCTTGGTTTGGTGAAGCAAGGTCATGCTATAACGAAAAAAACGAGCGGGGGCAATATGAAAATGCAGACACTATAATTAAAGTTTAATAATATCACCGAACTGTTTGATACGGTCGATACAAAATAATTAATAGTTAGATGAAAGATAAGTTGTGTCTGCCGTGAACGACGATGCTCGTCCAGGCGAGACGTGCGTTGGAGACGGCCCGAAGAATTAGAGCCGCTGTCATGACTCCAGGCGCACACCCCCCGCGCCTTCCGTTAGTGCACCTAGGTGAACAATTAGAAAATTTGAAGATAAAAGGTAAATGAGAAATATAACGCTCTGAATTGCGGAATATATAAATTCGTTCAAGACACCCAAATCTAACCCCGATCTGATATACATACACCCGCCGAAACTAAATTAACACCCACCGATCTGATCTCGTACACCTACTCGAAATTTACACCCAATGATCTGATCTCTCACACCTACACTAAATTTACACCCAATGATCTGATTTAAACCACGGACCTACTTCGAACTAGTTAACAAATAAATTAAATACCCTAGGCGCTATTATTTAACAGGTGGGAACGGAACACTTCAATGAGCTTCAGCCGAACAATCTAATGCTTACGCACGACACACGAAAGCACTGCGACTTACTGCTCTAGGGGTGAAGCGAAGTGTCTTCTAGTGGTGGTGAGATGACGATGTAGGTGCGCACTCGCGCTCACAGGGCGCTTAGCCGCCTCCTCCCATGCCGACAGTGACGTGTCAACGAAACACCCACACGCTGCGTCGACGGACGGCGGAAGAAACCGTCACGGATAGTGAGGTAGCGGAGAGTCAGAGGTTGATGTGGCAGCGGTGAAAGCTGAAGATAGTCTGATGATTTTTGGTGCAACAGATCTGAGGTTGGATCTGCCAACAGTGGCTTCGAGAAAAGGTCAGTGGGCGAGGAATAAGATGTCGACAGTGCGAGTCGCTATGCCGGTTGCAAGATATATAATTGTCAACTGTACTATTGAAGTGTTCGTAATTACCGTTCCGCCATAGATGCCTATGATAATAAAAATGGCACATTTTCGACAAGGCAATGTAAGGCAATGTTTGTTGGAACAAGTTAAGAAGGACTAGCATAGAATCTTAAACAGTTTATTTAGAAGGATTCTTCGGCTTTACGGCGCGTCGCAGTTCTCGAAATCAACGTGAACGAGAAACGAGAACAAACAATTTGCGAGCGCGAACGCATGAACACAACTGAAAGAGAAAATTATCCCTAGAGCAAAGATCTACTAAAAAACTGTGTACAGTCAAGACTGAAAGTATGACCACAGATTATACTCAGTATTTCAAACATTAACTCTTACCGAGAAACGAAACGAAGGATTAGACTTTATTTTTTCCTCGCTTTTCCCGACAAGGTGAAGACATTTAATTAAAACCAGCAACAAACGCTGAGGCAGCAGAGGATTAAATAGACGTTGATTCTTCCTAAAGAAGAATAAAGGAGTTTAGTTTGTAGTAATCATCGATTAGATCTCTCGTCATGAATTATCAGTTTCGCTTATGTGACAAATTTCGTCATATACTTACTTTAATTTATGCCGAAGAAGAGCCCTACGGCTTTTAGAGTTTTAAGAGGAAATCAGAATAAGGTGCCAGTCCAGCTTAGGCAAGCGATTAAACGCTTAGAATGTGGCAGAGAAAATTTTGAAGTGTACGCTAGTACTTTGGGGCGAAAAACGAATAAAAAGTCTCTTTTTGAACGTCGAAGTTGAAAAAAAAGTTTTCATGATTTCCGTCAAAATTTTGAATTTATTTTGGCCAAACTACAGCTGGTGGTGCGCTCAAATTTTGATAGTTTGTAATTTTTCAAAAGTTCTACAACATAAAATTAGCGACGCTAAAAAATTTCAGGTTTAGATTTTACGAGCATTTAAATTTTGTTCAATTTTTAAAAACCGTAGGGTCTGCGATTTTCGTGCGAGTTTTTAGAATTCTACGTTTAGAGCTGTGAATAATTTTGCATAACTTAAAAATAGGTTGTAATATTCAAAACAAAAAATATAGACGAATCCTAAGGATAGAAAACTTTCATTTTAAATTGCATTTATATGTAACTTATGTGAACATTTCTCATTCAGATAAATAAAAAACACAATGAATGAACAAACATAAAATCTGAAAATCACTTCCAATTAAAAGACACCTGGTAGGTAAATTCAAATGATTGCATATACTACTAGAATGCCGTCAGCTGAATAAATTGAATAAAGACCGTTCTCAAATTTTACTGATAAAAAATGTTGCTACCTTTTGCTTGATACAAAAGCTCATAGAACATTCTTCACTTTTTTCTAATAATAAGAAAATAGAGAAAGAAAAACACAATTTACCAACTGCCCAGTTGAAAATCAGCGCAGTATTTTTGGCAGTTTCTTGACGTCTATGGCAGAGGTTAGTGGCGCCGCAGNCCCTATAAGGGTTTCATATCAGGCAAAAAATCACATTATCTTTGAAATATGGTGCTGAATGTCTGCAGTTGATAAACACACATGGGTACCATGACTGTCTAGTTTGATGCTTGCACAAAAAGGGAGAGGAAAGACATAAAATGCATCCTTCGGCTGGTTTGTTTAGTTTAAATAGAGCTTGTTAATTCATGAAAGCAATAAAGATTATGAACTTAGTGGGTTGAAAACATGACATTTAGCATGTACAAGACATTTAAGCTTTGGATTGCTTTACAATAATAAAATGAAATGATATGTTGGGTAGCGTTGGAAGTTGGGATTGAAAAAAAGGGCGGTATGTATTGTTTATATGCGAGTTGCTAGTCCAGTGCACACAGGTGTATGTGCACATATGCACACCCAAATGCGCACATACACCCATGTACGTACACACATATACAAGTAAGTATGTTTGCAAATCCCAGCGTATAGGCGATCAAATCGTAATACCTACGCATACTTAAAAACTGTTGTGTAATGTCTTGAATTTTAAAATAATGAGCAGGGAAGATTATTCAGCAAGGGAGATACTAAGCAAATGAGATTCGTCAATACATATTCAGTATGTTCGGTAACTAAGAACTATTTAATAATTTTTTACTTTTTCTGATGGGTGAGTTTCATCATTCCCATTTAGATTTTGATTTAGATTTCGATTTGGATTTCGTTTATCGTTTTACTGCGTTTTACTCTCGTTTATCTTGAGATCATTTCGGTATACCATGACTTGAGGCTAATCAATAGGGATTCAGCTCCAATTTGCGTCTGTGGTATTTCTGACGCATTCCAATTTGAACATCATCTGCATACATAGAGATTTGAATGTTAGAAGGCATTGGAGGGAAATCGTTAATGAAAATAAATACCAATAGCGGACCAAGAATTAATCCTTTAAGAATACCAACGTTATTTTGAAGGAATGGGGACAACTTGTTATCTAAGAGGACTGCATAAGACCGGTATGATAAGTACCTTTTAAACCAATGCATATCAACTCCTAAGTTCAATATTTTCCGTAGGAGTTGATCATGTTCGACGCTGTCGAATGCTTTAGAGAGATCGAGTAGCAACAAGAGTGTTACATTTTTTGATCGATATAGCGGTAAATTTTGTCAGAGAAATTGAGAAGGGCGTCCCGAGTGCAAGTGTTCCTCCTATAAGCATTTTGATTTCGATGAAGTAAATTAGACTCGTCCAAGTGAGATGACAGTTAATTTGTTACCACTGTTTCCATTACTTTGGACAGGACACGTAAAAGACTTATGGCCCTATAATTTGACGCTGTATTTGTGTTACCAGTTTAAGGGGAATTCTTACCTTTTTGGGCTCGAAACGGTCGTATTTCGTTTTTTACAGTTCTGCGTAGCAGATCATGTTAGCTTAGTCCTGTGAAANAGCTGCTATGGTTGTGACGGTACACCCCCTAGAAGTGCACCATTTTAAAACTTTGCGCCATTTCAAACTTCGCACTTTTGCACCATTTGAAAACTTTCAATTGCATTTTCTCAACATGTAACTTATTGACATTCAAATCCCTAAGGCTTCTACAGTTTTCAACGTAGAAACGTGATATTAGTCTCATTCGACGCAGGAATACAATGGAAACAAGAAAATGCATCGGGAACTTGATTTAAATTGATAAAATAAAAATTTATGGGAGGAAATGCACTTTTTTTAGGGTCAACAAAATTTTTTTTCCAAAATTTTCAATTTTTTTCATAATTCAAAATTCAATAAACCCGAGGCATTTTCTGGTTTCCACAATCCTTTTGCGTCGAACGAAATCAAAATAACGCTTCTAGGTTGAAAACTTCAAAAGCCTTAGGGATTTGCGCATGTATTTACATTTTTTTGTTAGCGCAATAACTTTTTAAATATAGAGAAAATCAATATTTTTTATGGAAGAAAATCTGCTCAGAATTTTATTTTCCATATTACTTTGAATTTTCATTCATCTAGCTGCCAGAGAAATTGAAATATGTTGATTTAAATTTTGAAAAGCTCCCATGGGTAGGAATTCCCCTTAATGCAACGGTCTAATTTTGAAGTGTTTCCATTGGTTTGGAAATTTTTTAGTTGCTATTGATGTGTTGATGACCAAACGAATCAATGGTTTTGTGACTGGAAAACTGTCGTTGATGTATTGAAAGCTGATTCAATCATGAACGACTGCTTTTGTGTTTTTCAATGAGTACAAGATATTCCGTAACTCTGGTAAACCGACAGGACGTGGTATCCACAGGGCCCCAGCTTTTGAAAGTGCAGTAGGGAACGAATTTCAACTGACATTTTGTTTGGATTGGTTTTACATACTTCATTGAAAACTTGTGCACCTAATTTTGAAAAGAATGTACTGAACTCAGGGGCTGTTGCCCAGGGGTTGTCAAAATTACTTGTGCGGTCTAAATTTTTTTATTGAGCCACCTCATTAATGATTTCCCATGTGAGTTTTCGGTTATTTTTTACTCTTCAGAGTACTTGGTGAAAGTGAGTTCGTTTCGCTTGTGTGATTTTCTTCCGAAGAATCTTTCCACGTTTTTCATATCTCTTGTATAAAATATTGTTCGATCTATATTCTTTATACTCACGTTAGTAAGTTTTCTTTACTCTGCTCAGTTCTCTAATTTCGTTAGTAATCCACAAAGCACGTTTTAGCTTAGTTTTTTTGGTGATGTAAGGTGCGCATTCATTAAGAGCTGCTGTAAAGTTCTCGTTTAAGATTGATACTTGAATGTTCACATCGTCAGATTGCATCATATTCTGAAATTCGGTGAACCGTTTAGGAGTTTTTCACGAAACAGTTCCGGTGAATATTGCCTTTTTACTCGGTAAGTCAAGGAACGATAGTTTTGTCTTTCCTTTGCAATTTAAATGTTAAGTTCCACAGAAAGGTGATAGGAAACAGAGGGTGATATTACTGTACTAAGTTTTGCCGTAGTGTTGTTTGTGATTGCCAGATCGAGGAGAGTTTTAGAGACTCTAGTGATGCGAGTCGGTTTTTAACCATTTGTGAAAGGTTAAGTTTATACAACAGTTTGCTAAGCTGATTTTTTTTTATCCGTTAAGTCCACAATAAAATCGCCGAAAGCAAAGAATGACTTTTTGTAACTAGAATTTCTTAAAAAAGTTTCTCAATGAACTCTAGTGTTGTCGATAGAGGAGCCGATGGGTACCGGTAAAGGCTGCTGATAATGATGGATTTATGTTTATTTATTTTCACTTTTAACCAGACCATTTCTATGACCTCGTACACTTCATTTGCCAAAAAGTAAAAGCGACAAATAAATCTCTCTCTCTCTCGAAACTACAAGATCCACTACCTTTGCTAGTTGGGGAATATTGAAGAACGAGCTCTGGGTTCGTGAATCAAACCATGTCTTAGAAACACATAAGATGTCAATGTCTTCTGTGACCAACATTACTCGAATGGCATCTAGCTTACTATTGAGGCTACGAGCATTTCAATGTGCTATTTTAATGTTTTCTATTTATTTGGATTATTTGCAGTATCAAAGTGATTTTTTGTTTGGGACTGTTTCATGGACTCGTTCATCTTATCATTGTTGCCTAGAGTGTCAAGTCAAGCTTCAGGGTATTATATTCTTTTAGTAGGCCGAAGGGTTATTAAAATCTTTTAGTTGGCCGAGTTCATCGCTTCTGGAAACACCAGTATTATTCATAATGTTTCAAATCTGCACGCATAATTTCAAGCTGAGAATAAGTTACACGTAATGTTTGCGTTTCATAAGAAAACGTTATTTACATTCGACCATTTGTTCACCAGTTGTTTCAGACTCACTGTCAAGGGAACACTCGAGACGCAACCACAAGGAGGAAATGAAGACTCATTAAATAGTATAATTTACTGTTCGTAGTTGACAAATTTTAATAATGAATAATAATGAATACTAATGCCTTAAACTTAGAATAGTGGAAAATCACAAACACAAAAAAGCTTACTGCCAGGCTCAGGTTCGATTACACGCAGAGCCACGCAACAAGCGACTCAACTTCTGGAGTTACGTGAGTGAAGATCCCCGGAGAAACGGTCCGAGAAGTATCGCTCAGGTACAGCTCAGGTTAATGCGTGGAAGCGCAGTAAAGCTCAGCTACGAAGAGCAAGGGGTCAGGGTAACCAAGCGGGCTCACCAGCGTACCTACAAGAGAGTTCTCCCTTCAGCCTGGGCACGATTGCTAGTGCTGCGGCCGCTAGCCATAAAGCTATGGCGGCGCGAAGCACTGAACGAAATCACAAGAGCTACTTAGTCTTACGGTTAAGTAATAATTATTCACCCAAACTTGCATATGCACCGAAGTACAGTTAGCAACTCTGACAGCGAAAAGTCAGAAAAATTAGCGAGACGGTTTTCACACAATGAACAGTTTGAACACATTTAACAAAATATGAAAATTTCCCTACAAAGCAATGCACAAGAAACATTAAGTTACACATAACATACCGGGGGCTTAAGAAAAAAATCCTGTTAGTTCTGAACCTTGAGAGGCACAGTAATGCGTGCCAAGGCTCGCTGGTTCACGGATGATTTGGCTATATTGCCAAGCCACACTAACAGAAATAAGGGACGTGATACAGAGAAGACTAAAAAAACTATCAAGACAGGCGGACGAGCGAAGTTCCTTTACACCGCCCCCTTTCAAAGAACAGTTATCGGAATGTTCATACAAGTTTGCCCGCAAACTAGACCGATTATGACGAACATCTATCTGTTCATCCAGTCGGCGCACTGATTTTCTCCACCATAAATGTACACTACTCTATAGTTATACTGTTGTAAACTAATAAACCAGCGCATCAGCCGAGCGTGGGCACACTTTAGGGAAGTCAAATACTGAAGTGGGAGTTGATCCGTATCAAGAATAAATTCACGGCCGCACAAGTAATATGTAATTTTATGAAGGGAACATACTACCTTGGACTTCACCTAATTTTCCAAATTTCACTATTCACATTTATATTAACCTAGGGGAACGAAAATGCATACAGATATGTAAAATTGAATTCCAAACACATTTGCGTCCATAAAAATTTTCGATTTTCTAAAAAAAAAATTTTTCGCGATTATTAGAAAAAAGTATATACTAGGGCAAAACTCCTCTCGCTCAACAATTTTCAACGTAGAAGGGTGATTTTGGTCTCATTCGACGCGGAAGGACTGTAGGAACACCGGAAAGAAGGATATTTTGAATTTCGGATTAGAAAAAATTTATTGTTACATATGTCCGAAAAATGTCTTCCCAGAAAAATTCTAGATTACATTTTCTAATCTCAGATTTCAACATTCCATTGCACCTTGGGGAACAAAAATGCATTCAGATGTGTAAAATTGAATTCCGAACACATTTGCTTGAATGAAAATTTCGATTTTCGCAATAGAAAAAAAGTTATTGTGCGAACATATTTAAGATAAAAAGAAGAACAATATAAAAGGGAACATTCTTTTAATAGCAAACGTTTAGGAATCTCTGATTCCATCATCAGTGCTGTAAAACAGAGAATAAAAAACGATGAACAAATTGCGAAAAAGCTATAAGAAAATTTTATCAATATACCTACATCGAACGAGAAATAGCTTAGCCTAACCATAAAAAATAAAAAAAAATTTCTATCAAACATTCGGAGCCATACGTACACATGCACCTAAATTCTAGCAATCAAACCAACACACACAATAACATCTACACAAAGTAACAGGACTACACACACACACACACACACACACACACACACACACCGAGAAAGCTTCTCAATGCCTTTTTACTATCCGGTGGAGGACATTCAGTAATTGCATTCAATTTTTCTGGTAGCGGCGCTATCAAGTCCCGCTCAACCTTGAATCCTAAGAAGGTTATTTCTTCAAACCCCTAAAAACATTTCGCGATATTGACAGTCAACCCATGGAACTTCAGACGCTCCAAAAACGGACGCAAGGAGCTCAAGATGCTCCTTCCACTCTTTTGAGATTGGTTAAATGTTGTCAAAATATGGTTACATTAGACAAATCACCTAAGATTTTTCTCATCAAACGTAAGTACGTGGCACATGCAGTTACCAACCCAAATGGCATTCTTTAAATTCCATCAAGCCCTTGCTTGTTGCAAATGCAATATATTTCCTGCTGTCTTCGGACAACTTAATTTGATAATAGGCTCTGGTAATGTTTAATTCTGATAAATACTTGGCTCCATTAAATTTGAGCAAATCGTGCTCTATGCACGGCATGGGTTTGGCATCAAAAACAATTCCAGCATTAAGAGCCCTAAAGTCTAAGGTCAGTCTGTAAGTGGCATCAGGCTTTTTTACCATTACAACAGGAGAACAATTGTCTGACAGAGAAGGTGTTATTATATCCAACTCTAACATTTCATTAACTTCAGAATCAAAAGTTTCTCGCAAATGAACAGATACAGGGTTGACGCGTATCCTTACCGGTTCTGTAGTGTGCAACTTGATTTGATGAAAAATAGTTTCGGTGGAGTCGGATTTACTGGAAAAAAACATTGGAAATTCGTCCACCAATTTTGTTAGAAGGAAATTTCCTCCTCTAATGTCTCTACAGTTATTACGGCTTCTGAGGAAGGCTCTTCATCGGCAGAGCATTGATCAAATAAGGAGACGGTAACGGTTCAAAAAGTCCGTAGTTTATGAATGGATTTCTCTGAAATTTTCACTATATGTGTGAAATGATGGAACAATTATTTTATGATTGATGTGTTTTTTTTGTATCTGCATCAGAATTTGTTTTGAAAAACCGACAAAATTTGGATTTAGAATTTTCTTTCAAGGTTTTCAGTTTGAAGCTGCAGAACCGGCAATAAGTTTTTAAATGGCTTATGTAGTTATCTAACGATAAGGGCGAATGGATTCTTGATAATTTAATTTTTTTCCAACTTTAGAAATTATCTGAAATAAATTTGACCTGCTTTCCTTGTTTTTCCTTTTTTTCCCATGCCGTATAATTTGTAAAATAATAAACATTTCAAAAATCGAGCCGCCTTTATTGCTAGAGTTTGCTAAACCCTATCGAATGATATATTTCTCATTCTCGTACTTCAAAAATCGTGGACGATAAATCCATTTGAAGAAACCAACCTGCAAGTTTCCAAAAAACGGGTTTTTCTCAAAATACACACCTGATCAAAAGTTTAAAACCCCTTAAAAATTTAGAAAAATGCCGAATTTTCAGTGATAAATAATTAAATTCATTCAACTAGGGATCGGTAATTACTCAAGATAAAAGGTGAGAAAGACAAAAAAACAAGTGTAACAATTTATTAGGAAATCAACACTTTTAATGAATAATGACTTTTTCAGTTGATCAAAATGATAAGACCACATATAAAAATCATACGAAATTTTTTTCGACGACGTTGAGGTGAGCAAACATTGAACTTAGTAATGAGTACTGCCTCCATTCTTGTTAATAACCTCGAAAATTCTTCGTGGCATCTAGAAACGAGGGTTTCAATAGGGTTCGAGGAATGTTGTGCAAGCTCCTGAAGATGGCAGCACGAACTTCGTTTACTGACGCAAATTGTTTACCATTTACATGAACATCTCTCGCCATCCACCCCCAAACATTTTATATAGGGCTTAAGTCCGGCGCACATGCTGGATGACGCAAAACAGTGACCCCATCTTCTTGAAAGAAAGTCGTAGTCTGGCGGGCGGTGTGGACTGCTGCATTATCCTGCTGAAAAATCCATCCATCACTACACAGACGAGGACCCTCTGCTGACAAAGATGATCTTTGCCGCATTCCGGCGTAACCAGCAGCTGTTTGACGACCCTGCACCTCCTGAAGCTCCATGGTTCCTCTGTAGGAAAATGCGCCCCAAACCATTACGGAGCCTCCAGCACCATGTTGCGTGGAAAACATTTCAGGAGGGATTTCTTTGTCATGCCAGTACCGTTGGAAGCCCTCAGGGCCATCCATATTGAATTTTTTCTCATCAGAAAACAAAACTTGAGACCACTTCTCAACGTCCCATGTTTGGTGCTCACGAGCCAACTGTAAACGGGCCACTTTGTGACGTTGAAGCAACCGAGGACCTTGTAGACGCTTTTTGTTGTTCATGCCGTTTTATCGTAAGTGCGGCCTGATCGTTACTGCACTGCAATCAGCATCTGTGAGGGCCTTAATTTGCTTGGAAGACCGTCCTCTGTCTTGAGAAACCACCCGTTTTATTCTCCTACCGAATATAGGTGAAAATTTTTTCGGTCTACCACTAGATTTTGCAGTTCCATAATTCTCTGGGTTTTTTAGGACGATTCAAATTACAGTTTTACTTCGGTGAATCTCAGCTGCGATTGCGTGTTGCGACAAGCCTTGCTTATGCAGGTCGACAATTCGACCACGTTCAAATTCGAAAAGTTTGCTTGCTTTGGGCATGGTGAAACCTTTACGCTATCAGTGCCAACCTCTAACTAATCTAAAATGCCGGAAATTACCCTTAAGGGTACCATCTGGGATTTTGACCTTGTTTCGTCCGATTCGCTTGAAAATTGGTCAGTATATGTATTTTTAGAAAGTAAATCTTTTTTACTCATGTCATCTTTTCGATTTAGGCCTTACTTTTTTTTTCAATGAGTTTTTTGATCCATTTTCATGTTTAAGAAACACACAAGAAACACACTCAATTTTTTATGATTTCGGGCCCCTTCTGGACCCCCCCTGGGGGGTGGGGGGTTCTGGTGTCCGTAGTGCCATAATATTTCATGGCACAATAACCCATACCATAAGGGTCCTTTTCCGACAAAAAAAAAAGTTGTAGTCAGGGGTGCCGCGGGGCCCAATTTGGCCTCAGATGGTACCCTTAAACGAAACTTTTTTACCTGGGCCTTATAATTATGATCAACTGAAAAGTCACTATTCATTATAAGCGTTGATTTTTTAATAAATTGTTACAATTGTTATTTTTTGTCTTTCTCATCTTTTACCTCTAGTAATTAACGATTTCTAGTTGAATGCATTTAATTATTTATCAGTGAAAAGTTGGCATTTTTCTAAATTTTCATGTGGTCTTAAGCTTTTGATCAGGAGTGTATTCTATTGTTTTTTCCCTAATATATGAACTAAGTGTTTATTACGATGAATTCCTCTGCTGTTATAACGATATTTGAGCGCTATCGATTGATATATTTTTCATTCTTTTATCTTTAAAACTCATTCACATCAAAGAAAATTCACATCAAAAGACAATAAATGAAAGTTTTCAAAACAACAATTTTTGTAAACATTTTTTCTTATTTTGACCAAAATACATTATTATAAAATCGACTCCTTTGCCTTATGGCTCTTTTCAAGTTCTTCAGATTGATGTGCTCGCCTTTCCCGTAGCTATGATACTGCGGTTGGCAATGAATTATAAATTAACGCGCGAGTACACAGAGCAGCTGGATTGAAGAAACAAAGAAAGAAAGAAAAATGATTGATTTCCAATAAAGTACAAACATGAAACGCTGAAACATTGCTTGTATAATGCCTTAAAATTAACATCCTTAAATGATAAAAAGAAACAAATGCCCACGTACAACGGTATAATTCATCCATCGCATGGTCGATGGGCCACTGGTTGCCCAGTGCGTCACCCCGGGTTAATTTACGACTGCTATTGCCATCCCCGCAAAGAAAAGTTTACAAACATCTCTCAATCATGCGGGGAATGAAGAGTCACCATGCCAGTCACGTGCTTCAAGGTCGCGCTATTCCGCTCCCCTTAACTCAAGTCTGGTGTAGGTACGAATGTACATATATACGCCGGCCAATTATATCGTTTAATTCGCAAGAAAATTCCCAATAAGATGAATTTATAAACCAAATATTCCCCTATTCTTCGGATTTCTACCGTCACCGTCTCCTTAACTTTCTCACTCGAGTTTGACTCGGCTAATGAAAAATTCTCGTCGATTAGCGAGTAATTGCCAACTGCAGCTCTGCGGTGGTATCTTTTCAGCATGTTGGCATGGAACCATTAATGCTGCTTGCCCATTTCAATTAGATAGTCTACATTACGGTGCTCTTGCACGAAGATTGGACCGTTCCACAACATCAGTAATTTATTAGAACTATCGGTTAACAGTACCAAGACTTCATTCCTTGCCCTAAATGAACGTTTCGTTGATTTCTTGTCAAAGTAAATTTTGCAGCGACTAGAGGCTAAGCGCAAATTTGAGGCTGCTATTTCCGCTACTTCCTCTAATTTGTTCCGTAATTCAAACACAAATTGGTGAGTCGTACGTGTGTCGCCATCTACATTTGGTTCAGCCCACTAATCATGTAAGTAGCTAAAGGACCACTTACTTGCCTACCATAGAGCAATTCAAAAAGCGAAAACCATGCGAGTCGCTAAGAATCTCTCGCATGGCAAACAAAGCACAAGGTAGGCATCTATGCAAGTCATTTAGCTTCAATATACATAGTTTTTTCAAATTCCTTTGAGAATCGGATGCTGCTTTTTATTCTACCAATAGCTTGGGGATGCCACGGAGTCATGAATAAAGGCTTTACACCGGCCAGCTAATGCACTTCCCCCATTAGTTCAGACGTATACTTTAGAAAAAATGGTCATCAGAGATTCTGCCACAGAGATAGAAGTTATAGACTTCAATGGCACTGCTTCGGGGAAGCTAGTGGCATAGTCTAATAAAGTAAGGATGTACTTATGCCCTTCGGCTGAAGCAGGCGACAATGGACCTACTATGTCGATCGCTACTAATAATGGGCATCTTGTGCATGGGAACAGGTTTATTCCTGCCCTTAGCAGAAGTTCTCTGGCAAATATCACACGATTGACAGTACCGTTTGATGTCTGAGGACATGCCGTTCCAAAAAAATTGTTAAAAAAATTTTCACTCGGTTTTGCGATGCGAAAAATGCCCAGAAATTGGGGTGTCATGAGCCAATCTTAGCTCAGTACTTCTACACTGCTTAGGAACCACCAAGAGACGTTTACCTATTCGTATTTTAGACTTTTCATTACTGAACACACTTTCACGATAGAAAGGCCCTCTCAGAACAAACTTAGTTTGGTACCCAGACCTGCTCGGATGAATGGTACTTTCACTAGCCTGATCTCTAATTTTGAGGAGAGTGGGACAAGAGCGCTGCAACTCCAGACTAGAAATTCCTAAGAGGAGACTTTAAGGGGTTCAACGGCTGGAACCGAGTGCTCGTCTAGATTTAGTGACAACATTAGCCGGTTCAACACCAGTAACGTTATCAAGTCGCTCTTCTGCATTAGAAACGGGCAGAAACAAAAGTTTCTCTCTACATGAATTCGGAAATCCTACTCCTTCAATATTACCCAGCAGAACAGAGCAATACCTTATCTGGGCTCGCGCAGCCTCAACCCAGCCTTTATACAAGTCACAATCGATAAAACATTTCACAAGTGGGAACACATTTTTCCTACTGAAATAGTCGTAAATATCAGTAGTCTCGTTGTGGGAAAAGTCTTGTTCAGGTATAACATCTTCTGAAACAATCACAGTAGAGCAGCCAGTGTCCCTCAATGTGGAAGAAACCCTAGCGCCGTTTACAGTCCCGCTAACCATAGGTCCAAGTGGGGTGACAGCATTGAATTCCTGGCTCACTCTCGGGCCTGCGGCTTTGCTATGAGGACAATCTTTCCGCCTATGGCCAACAACTCCGCAAGAATAACACTTTAGTCACATCTCTCGGCGCTTTAACATACACACGGTCAGAGTCAAATTGGGGCTCACGCTACCCATCAAACTTTTATTAGAACAAATCGTCAGGCTTAACATTTTGTCTAAATTTGGGAAAGGCACCTCTGGACATAGAAAAATTATTGGCCAGAACAGCCATATGGTCTGGATTAGTAATAAAATTAATAAAAATTCTTTAATAAAAATTCTCAAGTCAGGCGACAACAAAGCCAGGAACTGGTCTACCACCATTGCTTTACGTAGAGACTCGCAATCGTTTCCAACATCTATACTAGACATCCACAGATCGAACATCGTAAACTGAGATGCAACAAATTGTGCGCAGTTTAGACTCGGGCCGATTCGACTGGAACGAAATTTTTCCTATACTCTTCATCGTTCATACGAAAAGATTTAAGGAAGGCAGACTTCAGGGAATCGTAATTATCAGTCACTGAGGGAGGCAATGTTACGTAAACTCAAAGAGCTTGACCCTGCAAAAGAAGACCTAATTGAACTGCAAAGTGTCATGGTTTTTAACCACGACGCATGAAAAAAAACGATTAAACGATCATTCAATGGAGGACGCTTCACTTATTTGAATTGTTCGAACCAGCCCTAAGGAATGTCGATAGCAGCGCTGGCAGTTATTCATTTTCTGCTACTCACCGACTTCCCACCGACTTCAAGAACGCGAAGGAGAAGGCGTCGTCTGACCGAAGGAGTTGCCTAACGCCGACACTCAAGAATCGGTTCTTTTACAATTTATATTTATGTCATTATTTAACAACTTTATGTCAGTTCAAATGCTTCTACAGTTATCGAGAATTGATGTTTCCCAATACGAATATAATCCAATGCGCTAAAGTCAAACGTATAACCGCTTGCTCGTGGAATTGATGCATCTTAAGATCATAAAGTAATTATTGTACAAAGTCAGACGTGAGGTGGACATGAGGGCTACCCTCAGCGGCTCCGCGGGGGACGCTAGGCATTCGGCCCGTGGTTGTGACTAAGGAAAGAAGTGCTTCTCAGTTCGTCCGCCCTGCGGGGCCGGACTTCGTCCTATCTTGACGATCGAAAATAACGAGTGTAAACTACGCATAACTCCCAACCTAAATTAAAGCAGCCACGGAGCCCATAATAGCTATCATCCTGGAATCCACAAACAAGATGAGTGTTCATTCAGTATTACGTACATTCTCATGTCCATTCTTTCGGTGCGTAGGTTTCATCAATGTATGCCTTCAGCGTACACACAAAATATTATTTGAAATGTAAATTAGGTGCGTTAGATTCATTAGATGTGCCATTAATCCTGTATTCTTTCTAGGGAATAAATAATCGATGTGGTTCAAGTCTTATGAATTTCCTTTAGGATGGAGATTGGTTATCGAAGTTGTTAGTGGCACGCTACCAAATAAATTGATTGATAATTAATAATTATTCTGTGGACGTTGAAAAGTCTCATTTAATCTTCATTAGTAAAATAAAAGAATTGTGAATTTATGTCACGACAATCAAAAGAAATGACAGCGAGATGGAATCCAGCATATCACGATAAATAAAATAGGACTATGACAAAGTTTTCTTCCTTCCAATTGAACATTGTGGCAATTCTCTTGAACCTCATTAGGTAAGCACTAATATCGTCACCGTCCCGAGACGGAGGTTTTTAAATTCAACCTGTCACAACATGCGCCAAGTGAAGAGGGAAATACGCTTATGCCCTTTTCGAGTCGTAGCTTATCAAGAGTCTATTTGTTTTTAGACTCTATGGCGAGTCGCTCTTGCTCTTTCTATTTCACCTCCAACTCTGCTAAGTGAACTTCATGCTCAAGCAAGTGATGCTCACGAGATCTTTCTCGTGCCCTATCTTCTCTTTCCCGATCTTTTTTTTCCGATCATTAATGAACTTTACTAAATCAGGTCCCTCGAGCCTGAAGCTGCGACCTAATTCTCTATACTTGTCAAACTCTGAAGACATGGTAGTCAAGTTAATATTCTACTATACAGATAGTTAGTATTAAGTCTTCCATTCAATGTTAGGAACTGTAACCTAAACAGAGCAGCTAAAACAGTTCTCTCAATTCCGGCAATTTCTCAGACGATCTATTTTCAGAGTAACCTTGACCTGCAAATTACCAGTAGAAGCGTACAATCACCGATTAACACTACTGTGGCTAGCAGATGCGGAAACGACAACGAGTCACGCTACACAAAACATGACAGTAAATTCACGCCTCACGTCGTCACAGCTCACACCACAGCAGCACACACCAGCCCAAGACTGACGGACAACTCCTGACCAAGGCAGTCAACTAATAATTTCTTAATCTTAAACGTCCTACTCAATTCATCGCCTCCAGGTAGCTGAATCAAGAAGTGCTAAATCCTCCTGGCAAGGTCGCCAATGTGGCTTTTGGAGTGGCGTGAGTGAAGTTCCCCGGAGAAACGATCCGAGAAGTATCGCTCCGGTACAGCTCAGATTGATGCGTGGAAGCGCAGTAGAGCTCAGCTCTGAAGGGCAAGGGGTCAGGGTAACCAAGCGGGCTCACCAGCGTACCTACAAGAGAGTTATCCCTTCAGCCTGGGCACGAGTGCTAGTGCTGCGGCCGCTAGCCCCAAAGCTATGGCGGCGCGAAGCACTGAACGAAATCACAAGAGCTACTTAGTCTTACGGTTAAGTAATAATTATTCACCCTAACTTGCACATGCACCGAAGTGCAGTTAGGAACTCTGACAGCAAAAAGTCAGAAAAGTTAACCAGACAGTTTTCACACACAATGAACTGTTTGAACACATTTGACAAAATATGAAAGTTTCCCTATAAAGCAATACACAAGAAACATTAAAGTTACACATAATATACCAGTGGGTCAAGAAAATAAACCCTGTTAGTTCAGAACCACGTGAGGCGCAGCAACGCGTGCCGAGGCTCGCTGGTTCACGGATGATTGGGCCATTTGTCAGGCCATAATTACAGAAATAAAGTAACGCGATGCAGAAAAAAATAAAAAATAAACTATCAAGAAAGACGGACGGGCGAAGTCCCTTTACACTCATCATTGATTGAGGAGCTTCGGTGTTATTCTGTAGAGAAACATAAAATTTATTTTATATTTCTTATTACATCAATGATGAGCCCCTGTTAATGGGGAACAGTATATTCCAGGCTTGTTCACCCTCAACGCACAGATCGACATGTTATAAAATTCGATACGTTCTCTCTGTAAAATTTGTCTGTACGACAAACGCTTTAGGGGAATGGAAATTTATTGTATATATTCAATACATAGGTATTTCAATTTATTTACGAGGTAATTCATTTGCCTACCGATACTGTGAATAGTGATCAATTTAGTGATTTTAAAAAGTTTTTTTTGTTTTCCTAAATTGTTGTGTTTTCCTTTCACTCTTCTCGCTCTCACGTCATGACAGTCACCATCTTCTTCACAATACAAATTACATGATACAGCATGCACTAAACGCCACTCATTGTGTATCATATTTTATGCGTCAAACATTGAGCTTCCGATATTTTACATCACGCTGTGAATCACACATTGGTTCGAGCTGCACGTTGCATCGCAAGCCTGCCTCACGCATTACAAAGCAGGGCACACACCCGTAGCGTGAAATACAAGGTCACATGCTTTCACAAATCATGGTTGTGTGGCGCATGATCCGGAGGTAAGAGACCAAGGATGATATAAGTGATGACTACAGTTTGTTGTTACTATCTGATAAGATAGTGAGACACGTATCTCGTCTCAGCTGCTCAGCCCTTCAACACAATTTCTTGTGCTGTTGCCGGTGTTGCACCTTGTGTTGTAGCTAGTGTTGCAGCTTGTGTAGTTGATGTTGTAGCTTGTGTATGTTCTTGTGTTGTAGCTCGCGTTGTAGCGTGTTTTGATGTTTGCGATATTGCTTGTGTTGTTGCTTGTGATGCTGTTGGTGCGATGCTGCAGTGCGGTGTGGTGCTGTGGCGCTCGAGTGAAGCTGTGATCCTTTTTACGGTCTCAAACGGAAAAAAATGACGGTGTTATGCATAGGAGTATTGTGGTGAATTTATGGTAGAGAGACAAATAAAAATTTTATGTGTGGGAGTAGCAGTGATGTTGTGGTGAATTTATGGTAGAGAGCCAAATAAAATTAGGGAGTGTGGGAGTAGCAGTGATGTTGTGGTAAATTTTATAGTGGGAAACTGGATATAATTATCCTGCTTTTGAACTGGTGACATAAACATTGTTTTTGTTCAGATATTTTTAACTGTGTTGCGTTGAAATCTGCAAGCGAAAACCCTTGTGAGAACCCTATCACTCCTTGTTAATTTGATGTTATTTACTGTTCCCCCTTCTGAAAAAATACATGAATCTTTGAATAATGAAGCGATCATCACTTACAGTACGTGTGATAAATTCAATCGTTATCAACTAATGAACGACAGACGTTTAAACGAGACAGATGTTGGAGGAATGTGATGAAATTATCTAATATATAAATTATGACCATGAAAACTTATCACACGTTTTTATCGATCAACAGCGTTAAAGAGGATTAATCTATCGAAAACTCGAACATCAAACGGTAATGAATTGAAAGTAGATAAATATTGCCTTATTTTATAACACAGACTATAAGAGGAGTGTACATGAAACGATAAGACGATTCCCTAAGATACGATAATGATAAAAAATGAAGCACACTAGTAATCAATCGCTGAATTCTAAAAATCAAATGATAAACTGATTTCATTACGGGCAGAAACTAAACCAGCGAAATGGCGGCGCATGAAACAAGTCCAGAAACCAAAAATTTGCGTGAAGAACGTACTCAAGAAAGGGATAAAAATGGCCGCAGTCTGGGCAGCAGCACAAGAAAGGACGTTCAGGAGACGCTCCAGCGACCCAACGGTGATACTGTTGACATTCTTATAGAGAGAACTAACGTCCCTCATGACAGTGAAATAGATGGACGTGCATTACCGGGAAATGAAGGTTTATCTAAAACCTCAGAGGGGCTCGAGGTGAAACTTGAACATGTTCCCGACTATCTAGTAATCAAGGACAAGGGAAGTGTCTTGGTTGAAGTTCAAGCGAATGGAGATGATGTCTCTATTGAACCAAGTTCTGTACAGCAGGAAAGTTTAGGAAGTGTCGGTGAGGCGATAAACCGAGAAATAGATGCTGAACACTGTGAACTTCAGGAAAATGTTTACGAAATTCATGAGAAAAATGTTTTTTTAAAAAACAAACCAATAGCAATCATTGGCAATAATGCAAGCACACAAAATGTGAAACAAAAAATTGTTGCAAACAATGCACAAGGAGAATTCCACGGAATTACTTCACTGAAACAGCAAAGTAATTTCACCACAAATGTTTCAAAAACTGAGCAGAAAGTTCGCACGGAGTGTGCAGAAAATATCGACGACGTGAACGCAGACGAGTTTGTCCATCTCCATGCGAGGCGAGCACACTCGATAAGGAAAAGTGAAATTTCGCTCACAATATCAGAAAATAATAGGAAATATTCTCCAGCAAATATACGTGAGCAAAAGATCATAAAGGTACCTCCAAACGGGGGATATGGGTGGGTCATTGTGGGAGCCGTCGGCTTCATCTGGGTGAGTTTTGTAAGGTGATAGAAAATTTCATATTTTTCCTATACATAGGGAAAAATTTTCCATCAAAGAGGGCGCTTGTCGACGACTTCGTTACAACATGGAAGAGGACGCTTGTGTACGACTTCACTACGACTTCTACGACTACGCTTGTCTTGAAAGACTTGAATTTAATGAGAGGAATGAGGCTCACTTGATTAGGGATTTTCACTGATGACAAAAAGCTATTGTAATTTTTATAACAGCAACCCTTGTAAGTTCTGAATAGAGTGACGATGAGTAGGTGAAATTGTTCAATTATGTGGCGACATTAAACAGCAACCTTAAAACAGCAACAGCAACCTTTATAGAACAGCAACCTTAAAGTATAAGTATAAAAACGTTCAAAAATAGTACCGTTATCTTCGCATTTCATTCGGACATAGTTGGAGAATTTACTTTACATTCATTTTTGCAATACATAACCGAGTAGTTGGAAATGTACGTGGAACGCAGGTGAGATCCTAATGTGAAGAGCAGCAAATGGACTATGTAGGATGATTTTTTGTGCAGATTAATTTCACCCAAAAGTAAAGAAACTCAAAATAAATCATTTTTCACGAATGATAAAATACCCAAATTATAATACCCTTAGTTTTCGAATGATAAGGACTTAAAGATACTTAAAGTAGGATACTTCCTGCGCGCCAATGTTAGCGTTAGTCAAGATAGTTCCGACCTCACTAAAGCAGATTTGTAATTTTTACAGTATAAACTGCAAGCATTTTAAGGTTAGGAATGCTTGGCGTCTTTGAAAATGAATGGTGCTCACTCGATGATAGATGTTCTAAGTGCGTCGAGGTTAATGGAAGCCATTTTCAACACCTTTCTCTTTTCAACACATTTTCACATTTTTAAAAGTTGAGCATTAGTTTATGTCTTTTTCTTCATATCCTACAACACCTCTGACGAAAATTTTTTAAAAATTGTAAAAATGAGATTTTAATTTATTTAATGAAAAACTATTAAAGTTTTTTATTGGTGGCTTTGTGTTAATTTCCTAACGAAAATTCAAAACTGCAGACATTTTTCGTAACTGCAAAATGCTTTTAGATATTATTTGAAAAATGCTGCTTTAGTGGGGTCGGAACTATCAAGACTAGCGCTAACATTGTCGCACACGTAGTCTCCTACTTTAAGTTTTAAAGTTTCTTTAAGCTCTTATAACTCGAACACTAAGAAGTTTTTGGCATTTTATCATTCGTGAAAATCGATTTATTTTGAATTTTTCTACCTTTAATTGAAATTTGTCCCACTAAAAAAATACCCTGCGTACATGAGAGATCTGGTGTCTACATTTCTATTCTCGAATCTGTAGGTGTCGAGCCCATTACCTTTCATTACTAAATTTTACTTATGAAATTATCAATGCCATAAAACTGACCCTTTTACTTTACCTTACGGAAGTTTGCAATACATCCTATCTGTACAGGGTATAAGTAGGCTAGAGTATGGCTAGGTGGTGGTAGTTTGGTAAAGGTATAGATGGATTTTGGTACAGTTATGTGAGTGTATGTGTGACGGAGAACTTTGGTTATAGTATTGTTTTGTAAGAGTATCGTAAGGCGATGGTATGGTGAGGTGAGGGTATAGTTAGGTGATGAAATAGTTAGGTGATAGTACAGCATGTGGATGGTATAATTAGGTGAAGGTGCAGTTAGGTGATACTATGGTTATATGGGGCAGTTACCTGATGGGATAGTTGCTTGGGTCTCTATTAGATCAAAGTGTAGTTAGGTGATGGCTTTGATAGGTGACGGTAGAGTTAGGTGGTGATTTAGTTAGGTTGGGACACGAGTGAAGATGTAGTTTAGTTAGGGTATAGTTAGGTAATGTTATAGTTATATAATGTTGTAGTTGGGTAATGTTATAGTTAGGTAATTTTATAGTTAGGTGAAAGTATGAGGGTATGATTATGAAATATTTGGAAAACTCAATCCTTTTGTTCGTAATGTCGTCATAGCATGTGGGTTTGTTGGAATATTCAATGATGGTGTCATTTTGTGGTGCAGGCATTTAATGATGCAATGGAACATAAAGTAAGATTCAATCATTATTTAAAGCATAAGAGATTTCAGTAACACTTAGATGTATTAATGTTTTGAAGAGATTTCTCGACAGCGGTGTCATAATTAGTTTTTGTAATGGTTTGATTGTGAAGGTATAATTAGGTGGGGTATAGTTTAAAAGGATAGGTATAATTAGATGTGGGATAGTTTGAAGGGTGTAGTTAAGTTAGGTTTAGTTAGGTGAGGTTAAAGCTAAGTATGCATATTAAGGCGAGGGCATGGTTAGTTGAAATAGGTAGTGGGTGAAGCCACGTGGGGTATGAATGAGTGGGGACTTAAATAGGAGGGGATATAGTTAGGTGAGGGCATAGTCTGAACGGGCCTATCAGTTGGGGACAGATAGGTGGAGCCCAAATGAGGTGAAGGCATGGACAGGTGGGGATGTGGTAATGTTGGAATTTAATTTGGTAAGCCATTTTTAGGTGGGCATAGCTAAGTGAGAGGATATTTCGATGAGGCATTAGTTAGGCGAATGTAAAGTTTAATGCGAGTATAAAGTAGAACATCATGCAGGTCAAGAATCACCGCCTGTTTCACATCCTGCATATTTACAAATTTGTAACTCACATCACTTCTTGTGCACCATGAATTCCCCCCCCCCCAAAAAATTAGGGAATGTAAAGTACTGCCTGTGGAGATGGTATTCGTCACAGCACACAGGCCCAAAGGTGTTTGAGTGTCTCACTGGTTTGGCAACGGATGTTGATGCTTGGGCCATCCGTTGCTTCAGAAAGCTTCAGTGTTAGACCGACTACCCGACTACAAAGAAATCCACTAAACTGGCGTAAAATAAACATTCATTGAACGAAATGGCCAAATTTGTAAATAAATCATAAAAAAACATATCAAAACAATTAAAACAGCTTGAATTTGCCTAAAGTTATTTCGATTTTCAAAAAAAAACATTTCAATTTGTTACAATTATAATGTTCAGTGGTGAACAGAACATGTAGAGTGAGGACACACGCTGTTCAGCACATAACTGAGATAGAGTGGCATGTTGCAGTAAGGACTTTACCGCTGCAGATGCTGGTGCCCTCCCTACAAATGTGCTACGGTCTGGTGTACGCGGACGTGCAGCGCGACGGTGGCTACACCAACGCTCAGATGGTCGGGGTCGCGACCGTTGTCTTCGCGCTCAGGAGTCTTCTGAGTGAGTAACGTTTAAAGATCCAGAATTCGATTTACGGTTCACCTCGCAGCTTTGAGGGGAAGGTCCAGTAGTGTGTTGTGTGCGAGTTCTTATGTACTGTCTGAACTGCGTGTTACGTGCGTTCTAACGTGCGCTATGCAGTGTGAGTTGTGTTGTGGGTGTGTGATAATGGGTTTTGCATGTGTTTCTATGTAGTACATGTGTGTTCTTGAGTAGAGTGTTTTGTCAAGAATATTAACTATCTGGGTTCGCGTGTGTTCCTGTGCCCTTGTCAATGTCCGGTTTAAGAGCCGTGTGTTGAGTGTTTTCGTGTGTTTGTCTCAGAATCGTCTCGCACTCGTGTGTTATTTCTGTGTTTTCGTACATTGTGCGTAGAAATTCGTATTGAATTTCTTTCCAATAAAATTCGTTTAGAGCACACGTTAGGATAGAGCACACTTTTTACGATAAGAACTGCAGTTCTGATCCCGGAGCACTACATTCTGCAACTATTGTAGGAACGCTGATGAGCAGAGCGTGTGTACGAGGAAAGATGCCAATTATTGATGCTTAGTTGAAAACTCACATAGTGATATCCAAAGATGTATGTGAAGCCTTTTCATCCCGAAGAAATCGTAAATTATGATTGTTATTCTCCGCAAATGAATAAAGAAGGTGTTGTTCATGGCTTATTCAAGAGCTTATCACGTGCAGCAACTAGGCAAATATTCATCTAAAATTTTTTGAGTGAAACGGTGGATGGTTAACAACAATATCCTTAATATTCCTTTCAATTGGTAACGTTTGAACCAAATTTTGAGAAGTGACATCAGTCTTTGAATTACTGTGCGTCGCAAATATATTCTACGAAACTCAAGCGGATCAGAATTACCAAATTGATGAACGAGTCAGCAGACACCGTTTGTTCAGCCGATAAATCCCGATATGACAATTTCAGCCTGTGTAGGTATTGAAAATTGATAATTTAGTGACTTCTTAGCAATAAATATTACTTTCAGATACAGGATCAATGACTTAGACAGAGCCAGTGTGATATATCAGTTCATGTGTGAAAGATGAGATGGATAAATGTTAATCAGGATGGATCTGATACAAAGATTACCTAAGCACAGTTGTCAAGGTTCTGCTTGACAATTATTAGATATTTTCTCTTTGACCATAGGTGCAAGCCCTCAATTGAAGATTTGTATTTAAATACACCAACTTTATGCAATATTGTTAAAAAAAGTAATCGTGCAAGAAAGTCTTCCGAACTCATAAACTTAAGAACCTACTTGTAATGAAAAAACTAATAATTCTTTACTTGAAAATTATTCAATGGGACTAAAGCTTAGATTTTTGAAACACCCGTTCGATCGTACTCTTCGCCTATTTCTCAGGTGCGATGAACATGTAGCCGTTTGTACATTTATGTAGTCGTCTTGTGATTACATTTTCCTGTTCAAATATTTCTTATTTGCTCATCTAGTAGTGAGGTTTTCAATATATATATTGCGTAAATATTGTATTGTAATTTTAATCAATGCGATCGGGAATTTTCTTTCTGTAAATTTTCATCCTGAGTATGATGATAGTGACGTAAATATATCGCCATTTGAACTGCGTGCACATGATTCATTAACTTTTAATCCGCTATTAGATGAACTAACAATGCTTAAGGCCTCAGAATACGGGAATGTAGCGTGGAAATTTGCACGACCTTCATTTCACATGCGTTATCAACATTCATACAGTGGACGTTTCAAACTTCATTTAACACTCCTTTTCATTGAACACAAACCTATAACGCTCTTTCTAGTTTTTAGCAAAAGTTCAGCAAAACTCCGAGGTATCCCAGCATCATAACGTTACTATCATGGCACAGTACTAACAATAAATAAGAATACATTATCTGCACCACCAAAGTTATCTAACGGGGTGCTATCTTCAAAAAGTGGTGAAGTCCTTTTCATTTCCTGCAGCACGAACTATTTCAATATCACGAAAATTTATGTCATTACAAAACAGTTTTATCAGTATTTATTTTTAAATGTTCGCAGCCTCAGTCATGCAGGCCTTGACAGTAGGTGCCTCAAGTGCCTTGGCAGTCGGTATCTTAGGTCCCTCAATAATTGCTGACTTTAGCCCCTCAACAGTAGGTGACGTTGCGGTCTCCTCCATGGTTGCTCATTTCAGAGCGTCAACAACCGCTAACTTCAGAGCCGTTTTTCAGCTCCTGCCTCCAACCTCCTCAGCGAGATCTGGGGCTCTCGACCTGTGACCGTGCTGGGCGTGCTGGCTCTATCACTTTCTCTGCTGTTGTCCACCTTCACCTACACCAACGTTGTTGCGTTCTACGTCTTTTTCGGAGTATTGCAAGGTGGGGATTGAACGTCAGTTCAAGATGGTGCAGAATCAGGGTAGTACGTTAAGCACGAGATACTACTAAGTGAGGGTTGTTCGTCAGGCAAAGGGTGGAACTCCTGTTGCGAAGTGGTGTACGGAGAAGGTAGTACATCTGCAACATCGTTCTGCATGTAGAGATATTAATAGCGACAACTTTCACTCAAATTGATTCAAGGTGAACTTATTTTCAAGCGGCGTAAGTGTCTGAGTTGATTAAAAGTGAATAATATCAAAATTTTAACATTAATGCATATCAAGTTACGAAAATGACCTGAAGCTTTCAGTAAAAAAAATCGTGCA
The DNA here is from genome assembly GCA_014220935.1 of Platorchestia sp. MABIK. Lineage (NCBI taxonomy): Eukaryota > Metazoa > Arthropoda > Malacostraca > Amphipoda > Talitridae > Platorchestia > Platorchestia sp. MABIK. The sequence goes on from JACJUY010004413.1 coordinate 95,420, forward strand.
AAGAATAGCTCTTGAATGGAAAGCCTACTCTATTGCTACTCTATCGCTATCTCAACGTATGTTCAACATCAGTCAAACGAGGGAGAGCAGAGCTAACACAGGCAGTTTTACTAAGCGCCAACACATTGGAACGCTTCGAGACTGAATGTTGGCCCTAACAGCTGCCTCAAATATCTATGCTTATCAAACTTCAAACAAGTCTCAAATTTCAAGACTGACCACGGTACACGACTTTGCTTATGGAGCAGGTCTAATGACTCAAACCCTAGAGAGAGAATTGCAAGAATTAGTGGAGAAACTTTCGCTACAAAATATGCACGCCTCTCTTCTGAGGTAAATGTCCACAGTTGATGAAAAAATGTTCTCGTATACTGACATTTCTCTCAAATCTGTATGATTACATTTACTGTCGTTCTCGTGGTGCAGGCATAGGATGCTCGATGACGTACCCCCAACTCATCCTTGTCACGCAGCAATACTTCACCAGCAAGCGAGTGTCGGCACTCGCCCTGTCCTGCACAGGCGCGTCTCTGGGCAACATCCTCATGCCTCTCCTCGTGTACCATCTCATCGAGACCTACTCGGTCCAGGGTAACCAGGAAATGCTTTATGAGGACTCAACTTTTTGATGAATGTGCATTAATTAACATTTTGAGTGCGGCAAGTTGAGCTGATGTTAAATTGTCAGCTCAAATTAAAGTTAGTTTTAAGAATCAGAAAAATAGCGAAGATGAAATGGATCCTGCCTCCATTTAGTTTTGATAGAGTATTTATTTCGTCATTGTTCATCGCTCAGCAACGTTATGAAAATCTCACTGATCACCAGTGGTTCACGTCGGTCAATTTTTAAATTGTGTGATGTATGCAGGAGAAATCAAGTCACCTAAAATGCACGCTTTGTTAGAAATGCACCAAATGGAAGTATTTATTGGGCGACTAAGGGAACTTCGAATCACTTGAGTGTGCATGACTATTAGGGAGTTCACTAAGCGTCGCCTCATTCGTGCTGAATGAGTCGTCATCGATAACTTTCTGATATCGCTTCATGTAGTCATGCGCAGCTTACTCATGCCAGCATATTCATTGTTAATTGAAGTGTTTCAAATTTGTTTTCAGCTGAAACTCTGGTCAATAATGACATAAATCATGCCGGAAATACAGCATAACGAATATTTTTTCACTGTAATGTGAGTGAACCCCTTTCCGAGCCCTTCAGAAGCGGATATCGTCTAGTTGAACTTCTTGCATTTTCAGAGAAGGAATATTCTTTTAAATCGAGCCATTACGTATTGGATGAAGAAGGAAGATTATTTCGCTCCTGAACATCAATCGAACGAGGAAAATCAGAGCTAACATGGACAGTTTTACTAAGTACTAACACAATGGATCGTTTCGAGACTGAATTTTGGCCCTAACAGCTCAGAGAGAAAAATAAATAATCGATCAAAGTTCATTCCAAGAAGATAGGTAAAAATAACTGAGATGCTAAGGAACCATTGTTTCTGTTATGCAGGAGGCGGTATGCATCTTCCAAAACATTTGAAAGCTCGTCCGAAATACATTAGTTTTATTTTTCTTAATATTTTCTCACCAAAATATTTTCTGTCAAGCTTTGACTTGAAACGAGAGTAAAAATAACTGTCATTGTGTCGTTGCTTGCAAATAATGTACCTTGATTAGAGCTCCTCGTCCTATTTCCAGGTGCCTTCCTGATTTGGTCAGGTGTCTTACTGAACTCGGTAGCGGCAGCATTGCTGCTTCATCCAGTCCAATGGTACTTGAAGAAGCAGGTATCTCTAGTCTATGATCACCAGTCGACGGTAAATCCCGAAGATGAAATAAGGTTTCAATTTCGTAGCCAAGCTTCTGGCATGCGCATGGCATCCTTTATTGATGATGAAGCGTTGGCACGCAGCTGTAGCTTCAGCAGTTTAACCTCAAGAAACTCCAGAACTAATGTAGCTAGTAGACTAAGAGACGCAGCGCGTAGGTCAAATCTACCTAATGAAATCGCAGAAGAGGATTGTGATTTTCAATGCAGAACATCTGTTTGTGCTGAGTCAGAGAGAACAACGACTACCCACCATACCACATTAGATTCCAAAAAAGTTCCAGACAGTGTTCCACATGAGAATGGACTTGAGCGAGCAGTTTCAAGGCAATCAGACGAAGTGGCTTCCTGTAGCCAAAGCGGAGTGTCAGAATGTCAGAAGTCTGTTACATCTTCGGTGTCTGAGTTGACTTCGAAATTCGTCAAACCTTCAAACACTACGAGAGTCCGATCAGTGTCTGAACATGAAATTCCTCATTCTCCCGTAAAATTCAGGATTTCTACGCAAGACAGCGACGAGGAAGATAAAAACGCAGATGAAAACGACACATTGTCGATGAGTTTTCTCTCAACTGATGGAAACAAGTTTAATTCAACAAATCATTCGCGACCTCCGAACTTGGAGGGCTTGAAGACACCGAAAGATAAACCGCTTATGAAGTGGACCGACGGTTTCCTGGAGCTGATGATTTCGTACAAGGATATATTATCAAACAAAATGTTCATCTTGTCATGTATTTCCGCCACATGCAGAAGATTGGTGAGTATCTAAGGAGAAGTGACACGACACCAGCTCTTTAATAATTGTGTATTTACGCGTTCATAATTCGGCACTGTTTTCACTTCCCGACTTGCTGTTCAGGTTTAGCTAGCTAATATTTCCTGAACATGAGTCTTCATGAGAAGTCTTAAACTGCCCAAAATGACAGTAGGATTTTTTTTAGGAGACGTTGAATAATGGAATGTGGGCGCTGCTTATTAGACTGTCGCTCAAGTTGATCAGTACGTATAACTCCAATACTATATTCTAACTTCAATCTCTGTCAAAANACAATCTAAAAACTATAACATCAGAACCCAAAACCTAAAAACTATCACATCAGAACCCAAAACCCATCGTGTAACCTACGTCCAGACGTATCGTACATGTGATAATGACCGAACTTTGGAAGACTTTAAATACCTCATGAAATCCCAATCAGAAATCAAAACAAAGTATTTTCGGTTTTCGAATTCAGTTTGGGAGCTACCAGAAAAATTCTCCTCTTTTCTTTACCCTCAAACACAAGCAGTTGTGAAAACTAGTGTTAACCTCAGCTTTGGATCAGGAGACGTGGTTTAGTGAGTACATTTTACTGAAGAAAGTAAGTGTTGTAGTACAGCTATACTCATCCCAGTTCTCGGAAAGAAAAGTTTACGATTAACTCAAACGAATAGTTTATGAATATAAAAGCCGGTTATGGCATATTTCATCTTTGAATTGGCTTACTCGATTTCAAAATAATATTAACTGAAAAAATAATTAACATAAACCATAGTAAACCGAGAGCATTTCAGTGTACTTTCATTTGAGAAATGCACGTCAGCGTCATCAGGTGGAACAAATACTTAATATTTCTATGTGAGTATTAATTGAAAATAAGTTTTTATTGTTTACCAATAAGTTTTCATTGTCTGTTTACGGGGCGAAGGCAGTATATTAATTTGTTTTTATTTTGACATGTCTTTTTTTGTCAAGCAAACATGACAGCAACTAGCAAACTTTCGAAATGGTTTATTATCTAAGTACTAAATATTTTCCGTGAAACTAGTTCGATAACAACTAGCTCATTAACAATTGGTTATTGAATTAACTTAACCCTGGACTCTGATGATCTCCACACTCATCTTCTCGGGACATGCACTTCATGTTTGAAATTTTTGTTTTGCGTTCATAAGATGGATTATTTTCTTTCTAGAGATCCAATCGCTCATATTAAGATTTCCAGCAACGTTTTTTACAAAAATGATGTCATCAACATTTTTTTTTCCCTTTAAATTCAGACGAATATCGAAAATTTCGCTTGAAAAACGAATGCTACAAAACACGTTGGATCATCATTTTTGTAAGACATTAAATAGTGTTTGCGGCCAATTCAGTTCAAATTCGCTGGTCTTCTAATTCTGGTATTTGTACATACTCTGAATAGCTGAAACAGGGTTCAGATTACCATGCTCAACAATTGCTAAATATAAGTGTGATCGAACTACCCGGTACTACTCCCCTTGAGGGAAAGAAATTTTAAAAGCTGGAATAGCTTTCTGATCACCAAACTATCTTCTAAGTACAGGTGTTCATACGCAACGCTTGTACTATTGAAATGAAATGCTAGATTAGTTGAACCGCATTTTGATAACGAAATTTCTTTCTGAATGCAGGTGTTCACGAACTACCTAGCATTCTTACCACTTAAAGCAAAAGAGGTGGACCCAGCAATTCAAGTAGTTTGGCTTCTGCCAACGGTCGCCATCGCTGATGCAGTTGTAAAAATTTTGGCCGCGGCCGTCAGCGCGAAGTTCAAGATCAAGACCAGATACATGTACGTCTGTGGAGCACTGATGACTGCGCTCTCTTGCTTAGGTTTGTCTTGTGTCCGGCCACTTGGGTAAGCATGATTCGAAGCAGTAGAAGTTAGAGTTAGCAACTTTTTCATGATGTCCTGCCTTTGGGAACAAATTATGCTCTCTATTCCTGTTTTTCAATATGATGCACAATGAAGGCGCTCAAGGGAGCGACTGAGTGGCTCAGTGGGTAACAGGACAAATACCGTCCAGACTGCTTCTTTACCCACAATTGTCCCTCGGCGATAGTCGCCCTCGCTCCCCTCAATGGCCCTCTGGCGATTTTCCACGAATGCTCAGGGTAGTTGAAACTAAATTTAAATTTCGCATTGCAAATATTCCGTCTCAAAACTTCAGTCAAGTTTTCAACAATAACCCGAGTACTTAGCTCGTAGTGATTAAATAGCTATCTCAAACGTCGCCATTGAATGAAAAATGAGTTTCAACATTCTAACACTAAATTAAAAAATGCTGAGCTAAGTCAAGTGAAGTCAATTGAGGTCAAGTGAAGTCAAATGAAGTCAAATGAGGTGGTGTGAGAGAAAGTGAGTTCAAGGAGGACCCAGTGAGATAAAGTGAGGTTAAGCTAACTGAAGTGAGGTCAAGTGAGATCAAGTAAGATTGAGTGACTAAGTTCGTTAAAGTTATGTCATGTTAGGACAAGTTAGGGCTATTTAGATCAAGTTACATGAAATCAGGTCAAATTGGGTAAAATTAGGCTACGTTAGGACAACTTAGTTGAAGTTAGCTCAAGGAGAGAAGTGGACCTAACTTGCCCAATTTCAGTGGCAAGTTAGGTCAAGAAAGGTCAAACCTGTAAAAGTTGAATCAAGTCAGGTTAATTTTGGTCAAGTTAGATCTTGAAAGTTTAAATTAGGTCAAGTTAAGGTCAAGAAAGGTAAAATAGGCTAAGTTAAATCGAGTTAAGCTAATTTTGATCAAGTTAGATCAAGTTGTGCTCGGTCAAGTTATATTAAATTATGTTAAATCAAGTCAGGTTATGTTTGATCAAACTAGACCATGTTGGTTTATTAAACTCTAAAAAAACCATTGTGGAATGACAGTCGTTCAGGGGTAAGTGTCCGGAGGAGGCAGTTGTTCAGAGGGCAGTTCTCCTCGTGGACAGTCGTCCTGGAATGTTGTTGCCTAGAGAGGCTTGCTCATTGTACTGTTCACATCAGGTACTGAGCGCATTGTAAGAACAATCTTGAAAGTCCTACGTTAAATGCTACCGATAAGAAGTAATCTCAGCCATTCATTTGCTGCTTAGTTCCTACGAATACCTTGTTCTCCTTCATATGCACAAACATTTCCACCCTTTTTTCAATAGCTAACTTTTATTGATTTCACTAGGGACAAAACCTTGTCAGTTGCACACGCTTTGAGGCCTGTTCCTGAAAAAATTGAGATCTTTGATTTCAAATGTGGCAAGAGTTATTTTCTACTGTTTAAAGTTTCCGTGTAATGAGTTACCTCTCATTTTCTACAGGTAATGCATAGGTAGACCATTAAACAAAACATTTTTATGTAATTCCAGGTGACATAAATTAAATTCGATGTACATAAATTCATGTAAATATCGGTTACTAATCCAGGAATATCACAACAGTAGACGAAGATGAATTTAGAATCTAAGAATTGTAAGAGGTTATCTTCTCTGTTGCGTCCATTCCAAGCAAGTTTGTATTTTTAAATTGAGTAACTAAAAATTCTGAGAACTTTTTAGACAAACCCAGATAACAAACTAAATCATTGAGTTTTGCACGGCAAAATGTTTGCGGTTTTGTTGATACGCCTTCAAAAGTTGAGTCACTGTCTCTGTTAGTTGACTTCTTTGGAAACTCAGTGTCACGTTCGCTGTCAGAGTTGCAAGCTGAGTGAATATGATTTGGAACATCATCTGAATGATTTAGGTTTTGGAACATCATCTGAATGGAGCACAGGTCTGATTGCTATATCTAGACAAAGTATGTGATAGGCCAGCAAAACCAACAATGTCAGTGAGGCAGAAGTAACTGTGTGACCTTGTCTTGTGGATCACGCTATATCATCGGAATGCAAAAGTTTCTAAATTTTTTCTTTAGTCCATTGACGCAAGTTTTATGCGCAGGAATGACATACCTTATGTGGTGCTCAATTTTTATCTTGATCTCTAATTTTCACTTGCAATAACAAAAGTGCGCTCGCTTCACACAAATTCACTTATGTTCTCCCTTCGCTTCGGAGCTGTGACTCCACCGCATATGTAATAGAAAGCCTCTGGAGGAGTCACGCATTTTCATTTACTTGACTGAGAAGCCATTTTTCCTCCAGTAGCTTTGTGATGTACGAAAAATGTAACATTTCTAATAATGATAAAATTTAATTCACCTGCGCCATACTTTTATATTTATTTCAAATTCTTGATTAAAATAAAAACATGCACGGTTGCGTAGTATGAAACCTACGCCTGATATACACAAACACATGCCATCATCGGAATAAGTAACCTCAAATCCACTGGAATCAAGCGTCAGAGCTCATGCAACCAAAAGTGTGTTCCACAGTGTTATTCGTGTGTGTTGTGTTTTCGTGATGCATTTTTATCTGGAGATTCTACTGATTAGTCCGTTTCAGTTAAACAAAAATCAATTGAAAGAAAAATATTTTGGTATACGAATATTTGTTACTTCCAACTACAGTGTGTCTCAAATAAAAGTGCTCACATTTTAAGTGATGCTAACATGCTGACCTTTTTAAATTGCAAAAGTAGTTTTAATTCATCACAGCATGGCAAAAAGTCAACTTGGATTGGAAGAGAGGATATTTGTTCTGAAATTTCAAAATAAAACCGAAAACGCAATTGAAGTGCAAAGACGAAAAGGTGGATTTTTTTTCCTTAAATTGCAGTTTCATGTTCCTTATTTAAGGTCCTAGCACACTGATATCCACACAGGGGCCACAGTGAGGTCTCAACTCCTAATGAAAGGTAAAATGCCATGATTAGAACAAATAAAGAATGAACAAGCAAAATCAGTTTGTGATCGTCAACACTAGGTACTTATTGCAACAAAGGGGTTACAGCCAAACACTAGAGAATTACAAAAATCTCAATTCCTATCGCAAAAGTCGGTATAACTAAACTTCTGCACCTCCTGCACCCAACCTTCACACACACCATGCCGTCGAAAGGATGGCCTACAGAAGGGCAGAGCTCTGAACGGTCTACGGGTGAGGCCGCGGCAGTTAATTAAAAGAAAAATTAGGCAGCGCCGGTGGCTCGAGGTTTACTGCACGCAGAAGATGAGGATTGTAACATTCACAAACTGAATCAAGGTGAAACGAGGTAAACGATCAATTTTTCAAATAAGGTCAAATTACATTAATTCTGAACTTAACACACTGGAACACTTGAGCTCCGAGTCTCACTCGAAACAATTGGTGCCAGAAAGTAGTGCATGTTTCAGTTCTCAGGAAGAGATTCTTAGAAAAGATAGATTGAGATTGATTGACAAGAGTAATAATTTCGAGGGTAGATAATTCCAGAGTCTCTGAAGTAGCATGGTTTTCACCACCACAAGTTTAAGAATCGTTGACCCCGGTCCAAGCAATATTAAGAAAGTCAATTGGTTAACGCCGTAAAGATCAACCTCGTTTAAGTTCAAGATGTGAGAAAAGCAAGTTTAAATGAAATAATAAGATGAAGGATGATGGAGTAATAAAAAGAATGATGATGGAGTAATAAGATGAAATATGATGGAGGAATAAAGTAAAGGAGATAAATTAACACGTTGACTCTGAAGTGGTGCATATGTGTACCACTAGGTAAATTGCTCATTTACGTACCGGAATATGCAAATAACATTTCAACTATTTTGGTACCTTTTCCGAAAAAAATTTTAGAGTAAAAGGTAACACATTATGGTTCAAGTGTATTCTTTACACTTTTCAAAAATGTGAAAAATGTATTAAAGCGGTAAAGCCTGTTTTTCAAAACGACTTCTACTAGACTAACCAAACTGACCGTAAACAACCGCACAATCGGAGTCAACGTGTTAAATAAGGTGAAGGATATAAATTAAATAAAGTGACGGAGATCAATTGAATAAGGCGCAGGAGTTCAATTAACGACGAAGAAGTCAATTAGAAGCAATGTTAAGGTTAACAAGAACTAGTAATGAGGTCAATGAGAAACAGTACGTTTGAGAACCACATGCAAGCCGGCCCTGCGCTGATCGCCACCGTCCCACGCGGAGAGTCCGAAATGACCTGCAGGACTGAGCCCCAGTGACCGAGCTAGGCAACCCACGACGACCGAGAGCTACTGAAGACTGATTAAAAACTGCTAAACGACGCGAAGCAGGGCGGAGTAACTAAATAAAAGATTGAACTGACTTGTAAACGCGGGGAGATTTCCACAATTCTGACCTGAATTCGCAAAACCGCCACCAACGCATCGGACCAATGATCTCATTAAAGACAAGTTTTAAGCAAATGGACATCCACAATCCCTGGAAAAAAGAGCTGGTGCGGGAAACACTCCTTCGATCGCCACAGAAATCTTTTCGACCAACTGCTCGGGAAACACACATCTCAAAAGATGGCGTCTATCGCATCATGAATCGTCTGCACTGAAAATGCTAAATTCCAACACTAATCTATGCTCCATTTATCATTTATCGCACCAAACGAAGAACAATTAATGCATTGCATTGAAATTGGAAATTGAAGAACAATGTTGTTGTGGTATTCATAATGACATGTTTTGTGACGTTTGCGAATCTCCTGGTGCGGATTATTAGCGTTGTTTGTACAAATACGGTCATTAATTTGATCATTTGCGAATATGATTCGTTAATTACAGCTGTCTTCTGTATCTGAAATAATTCTATTGTGCTCTATGTTCATAAATAATGTTAGCTTTCATGAAAATTATGTACAGCGGCGGCTATGGCCACCCGCGAGGCGACGCTGTACTCGTCGTGCCTGCTGCTAGGTGCGGGCATGGCGGTGCAGACGAGCACGTTCTCTGTGCTGCTGCTGGAGACCGTCGGGGCCGACCTCATAACGAGAGGACTGGGCCTACAGCTGTTCGTGACGGGCATCATCGCGCTCGTCATTATGCCCATCAACGGTGAGTGGCGTCTCCTACGGTTAACGGGCGTCTATACAGAGATTGTTCGTTGCATCTCGAACAGGCCGCTCTCAAATTTTCAAAGTCTGCTCTAGGAAATGAACCTAAAAATAAATCTGTTAGCGTTGTTGTAGTCGGACATTTCTGTTGTTTGAGGTTTAACACGTTGATTATAATTGCGCGGGTCGTAAAGTTGGTTTGGTTAGGTTGTAAATAAAGACTAGGAAAATCGACTTACATGTTCGAATAAGTTTCAATCGCTTGTAAGAAATGTACAAAATATAAGTGCTCATTAAAATTTTCCTCGGATGATAAAATTCCTTCAAAAAAAATTAGCGAAATTGCTTGAAATGTTATTCCTTTAAATTGGTGCCTAAATATACGAACAAATTACCTAGTGATGCACATTTGTTCCACTCCGTTGCCAACGTGTTAATCAAATCAAGATTAGTAATGAAACATTCTCTTTAAAATAATTTGATCATCAACAGTGATAAGCTCAACAGTTTTTAGTTAACAAGTGACCACACAATTAAGCGAAGTGTAATTCTGTCAGCATATTCTATTTTCCTAAAAACCACTTCATGAACATGAACGCCTCATCCTGAAACATCGGCAGCCGAGGTAATACAAATTATTTTTATAATTTTAACACCTGTTATGAGTCCTGGGGAAAACAGTTATAACACAGTCACCCTCAAACACAATTCTGACAGTAATGAAGAAATTAATTATCTCCCCCTCATCCCCAAAATAGTTCGTAGAGCCTTACTAACGTACCGCCCTCCCCTCCTCCCCAGGGATGCTGGTGGACTTGACTGATTCGTACCGCGCCATGTACCTGGTGGTGTTTGTGTGCAGCCTGGTGCCCTGCCTGGCGTGGTCCCTCGCGTACTCGCTCATCAAGAGATACGATAAAAAGCGTGACGATAAACTTAATGTTGGTTTCCCGGATTGAAAAATTGATGCATGTCTTGATATTGTTAACTTTCATAATGAATGTCATATTTAATTTTCTTGAATGTTTGGGTTTACATCCTTGTCTGCATATGTCTTTTCATTATGTCTGCAACTCAAAAATGAACGCAATGTTATTTTTTACAAGTAATTTAAACTTGCAGCTAATAAATACATAAATTACGCCCAAGTTTTCCTTACCCCGCCTCAGAAAGTGAACAGTACATAGTAGGAAAAACAGAATAAGATTTACACAATTAAAAAGCGTTTTAGTTTTCACGCTCTCGAGATTTGCTCAAAAGTTGCACACTCATTGCATCGCACAACCAAGCTTAGGAAATGAGTTGTTTTTGTGCTGAACAGCTCATTTCTTTTAAGAATTATGGATAGCACACGTACGTATGTTAACATAAACTGATGAGGTTAACAATGAATATTTTAGAAATTTTTTAAATTCCATTCCTAATAGATTTTGAATATTTTGTGATATCTTTAACGCTGGATTTCGAAACAAGTGCACCAACACTAGAAGTAGTAGAGTGGCCAGCGTCTAAATTTAGTGACGAATTTATTGCGGTGTCGGTCACGGACTCGATATTGAGCGTATCGATAGATTAAAATTTTGGAAATTTTTCTCAAGCTTAATTATGTTGCTGAAAGACTGGGGAATACATAACTACCAAACATTTATAAGAAATTTTTGAAAGACAATCCTAATTTGCTTAGCGAGCTAGTCTGTTTAGAAGCATGTATGAAGAAGTTTTCTGTTCATTACAAACAAAACGAAAACAAAAATAAAATGGAATGTATTGACTCACTTAGAAGTTTTCCCTAATTCACTCACGTAAATCATGTCAACCCAGTTGCCCAGAAGTGAGGCAATCTGACTCGATTCTTCCCACTCGAGAAACCTTTAAAATTCTCTTGGGCAATGAAAACAACTATTTCAATGAACACACATTTACATGGAGTTCCTTCGATAGGGAGCGTACTTTTTCATAACGAGTAATACATTCCTGCACTGCATTCCAATAAAAGATAGAGAACTCCACGATTACTATTCCAAAGAGCTCCCCGTTCGCTCTCACAGCAATTCACGCTCTACCAAAGCATTCCATTCTCACTGCCAGCACAATCGACTACTTCACTCTTTCTTGTTAACTTATATCATGTAAACTCTGCCATCAGCAACAATGTATTCATTCTTAAGCCCCTCTTACACTTCACTAACATCTTGTGAATGACAGATTTCAGAAATGGAACGGTGAACACAGTTCAGTTATGACTCACTCCCAGCAATCGTAAAGTTTCGTGCTATGTCACGGCTGCAACCTGACTTTCACCTTGCATGGCGCTGTTCTCAGCGATGCTTTGGGAGCAAACTCTGGGCTCGTTGTTGTGCTGGAAACATTTAATCGCGCATAAACTTGGGAGTACGAGACCACTGAAAAAAATTAACTAGTTGCGATAAGAAGTAAATAAATGCATTTTTATTTTTTAATGTATCAGGGATAGATGCATCTCTTGCTGAGAGGTAACTTAACGCACTGACACTAGGCAGAGTATGGGAGTAGCCTTGGGATATGATCACAAATACCCAGCTGCTCACGTGAGCTACATTAGCGAAAAAGTCCAACAGAAGATTCATGAAAAAACATTACAACAGAGATTACCGTGCGCTCTTAATGCCCCAATGAGCTCAATAAATTCACGGCTGCTTGGAGAAAATGCATTTCGATGGAAAAAAGGAACGCTGGTTCTCATCTACGCGACAGTGCTTTGAAGAATTTATTGGAGCCGCTGTCGGAGTCTACAGGCGCAAGCCCCACCTTCTGTTAATTAATGCACCTAGGCATGCAGAATAAACAGAGTTAGATTTATTCCATAGAGTAGAAGTCATTAGAGAGTAAGCGACACCGAAATCCCAAAACCCTTACTGGTCTGATCTACACCCCGGAACTAACTAATGCACACCGATCTGATCTACACTCCCACACTAAGTAATACATAACAATGTAATTATTACACCCCAGCTAACTAATTTGAATCGTTCTGATAGCTTAGTATGTGTTATTTTACAGGAAGGAGCGGAACGCTGCAGTAGCCTCCAACTGAACAATCTTTGATGCTCATGTGCGACATAAGACAGGCACGGCGACTTGCTGCCCATCTCGTGAAGTGTCACCGTGTCGTGGTGAGGCGCGTTTACAGGGTGCTTTATGGTCCTCTCATCTAGGTAGCTGGCGCGCCATCATGGCACGGATATATTCAATTACCATGCCGTGCCGGTAGATGAGGTGTCGGAGGATGAGATGCTAATGCACTGCAGGTGAAGGCTAAAGATAATTTGATGATTATGCAGAGAGGATGGCAGACGAAGGATATGGAGTGAATAACTAGGTGGCGTGAAAAAAGGGGCGACAGTGACAATGGCTATGCCGAATGCAAGAGCATCATATTGGCCAGCTGAAGCCACTGGATATTCGTAATCAATTAATGAAATGTTAGCATTCATATTCCCCTTGGTTAAAAATAACACATTTTGGACAAGAATTATTTTTGGTGTCCATGTTACGAGCTATGGTCGCCTTCCTTTCCCACTCGCGTTAACGTAGGAATCTTGTATAGAAAATTGATGTACCTTTACAAAAAGTATGAATAATATTATAGACTTTGAGGGCGTAATGTGAGATACAGCATTAACATTCGTATCTTCCACAGAACCTTAACAGATTGAAATTAAAGAAATTATAACAGGCAATTACTACGTTTCGTAACCAAATTTGTTCCCAATTAACCATTTGTTTTGAGGGTTTTCTTGAATCCCGTAAACCAGAAATTCTTCCCTGGATTATATATTAGGGACATAATTTGCTTTATAACATACAGTGGTGGGCATCGATCCTCGAAATTTTAGTCCGATCCCAAACTCCGATCCCGGTCAATGGCTAATCCCGAATACGACCTTCCGATCCCGCCGCTAAAAAATTCAAGCGATCTCCAGCTTCCAATCTTCAGATCCTAAGATCCTAACAGCGATCCTAGCTTTTAAAAGCGTTTTTAAAGAAATTTAAATTCAACATGAGTATACGACGTCACATGTATACTATAATACTAATAATACTAGAATGGAACAGATGAATTTTAATTTTTTTATTACTTTTATTTCAAAAACCATTTAGCATCATTTCTACTTTACCGACTATTAAACTCCACACAATTTAATCACATTATATGAAACAAAAGCGACGCTATCCGTCCTTTTGTTTGAATCGCCCTGTTCAGACCTCGTCTTGCTCTTCACCTCCACCTCGTGGGCTTTCCTGAGGAAGGGAACGGTCCCCTTCTAGAAGACAAGGGCCTAGAATTTCTCGGCAGCCAGGGTCGCCCTTTTACGCTATGAATGGATGGCCGACCCGTAGCTGAACACCCGCTCGATCAAAGCGGAGCTCGGTAGCGCGCATCATCCGGTTTTTGAAGCTGGGTACAAGAAGAAATGCCATCTACGCGAGATGGATTGGTCGTCTTCATTTTGTGATCATTTTTTTCCGTTACGCCGGGATCTCGATCGGTTTTTCATTTTACGAGCAATCCTCACACTCCCGATCTTTTCCACTGAGAAGTTCTGATCTTGAAGTCCAATCCCGATGTGGAAGATTGATCGTGATCGGAAGATCGAAAGTTCCGACTTAAGATCCCAACGCCCACTTCTGGTAACATGTTTCAAAATGTGCGCACACGTTTATCAATAGAAAAAAAGACTGACACCCTAACATTGGATTCGAAGGTATGAGATCATATTGGAAGGCCAATTTTTATCCTGTGTAACTTAGGGCAAAAGTAATTGAAATGTGGAACAAAAAACCGTGGACTTATACTTAATGGTCCCACACACCATAGAAGCATTCGCACATAAATACATTTCAAATAGCGAGGAACGTAACGATTATATCCTTTAGGCCAGTAAATAAACATCTCCTGAAGCGTTCACCAAGATACTATTTTAGTTTTGGTTACTCTTACAACAGTTCTGAATTCGATCCCTGGAAGCCGCGCAAAAAATGTGCGGATACTCGCAAGGGTTGCAGATTTTAAAAACGCAGATTTAAAAAAAAAAAGATTTTGTTACCATATAGGTGAACTAACCTTCGAAATGTAAGCCATCCACTTACAAGTATAAGTAATATTCTTTTTCATTATGCAATTTTGCATCAAGTGAGGTTCTAAATTTTCTCAATTTCCTTATTATTTTTATTCCTTCATTGTTTAATCCTCACGAAGAAACATTCGAGGAATTGGAACTTTAACCTGCCGCCGAACTTATCCAGACCCTTTGCAAAGCATTGACTCTAAATTGTTTTAGTCAACAGATTTAAGATTGTTTTCAGTGACCAGCGCACACGGCCCGTCAACAATGACGGGATTCGATATTTTCTGTAAGTAAATGTTCCAGATGTGGATGGTAAATAAATATTTCTATCCTAGATAATAGTACCAGTGATAAAAACATTTTTTAACATGTGCAGTGGGGTCACAGATACGGTCGATAAGCATCCGTAAGAGTGTGACTAAGAGATGGAACACCCGAACAAGTACGCAAAAACTATGTATAATTTTTATGATTAGTCGAGAAGTTTTTGACAAAACTTTCCCACTCTCAGTCCTCGTGATAAGTTGCATTTTCTTGAACAATAGATTCAATTTACATTGCCGCATATTGTTTGCCTTGTAAACAAAAGTGAGCGGATGCAAGTGCGTTACATCGTTTGCTTGGTATCTATGATACCATTCAAATATCAATTACTCTTTAGTAAAACGCGAAGTGTCTCCCTAAAGTTTTAAATATATGTGAAAATGTTTTTATTGTGCGTTATTATTTTTATTGCAATGGGAATCTAATTGAACACATTAAATTGGTTGGTGCCTATGACGCTCATAAAGATGCTTTAATGACCGTATCTGTGATATGAGTTTCACCAGTGCACAAGCACAAGAATATTTTAATTTCGGGTACTATTAGGAGGGATTTGTTTGTTTGTCATTCGTATCTAGAAGATTTGTGTAATGAAAATATCGAACAGTCATTTTTGACCGATCGTGTACATTAGTAAATGAATAATTGGGAATATTACCCACAAGAAAAATATAATTATTTGTATTTGTAAATTAAGGAAATTATTGTAATATGGATGACTTTTTCATAGAAAAATTTGTGGAATTAGAACCTTCCCAGTTAAATTTAGGAACATTTTGTATCAAAGATAAGATTGATATTTAAAACTCATTGGTAGATTCTGAAATGTATTATCTGTACCTATGAATACGATACATCTTCAATGATTGATATCCTGAAGTTTTCATCTGACAAATTTCAGTATTAATTACTAAATGGTAAATATTGTCTTCCAACGTGTAGGCGTCTGTTATCAACTCTGTGAGTTTTTCTTAGATCGTCAACAAATTTGGAAACAAATTCAGCGTGACTTATTATTTACTTCTATTCGCTAACATCAAAACTAAAATTTTATATTCGAATGCCCACAGCAGTCTGCGAACACATTGTCATATGTTTGCGCTAAACCTGCCTTCTATTAATTAAGGTGCTGTTTGTTCACCTGGTTCTTCCTATCGAAGCGCAACACCTTGTACTTTAGCCATTGGTGTTTTCTTTCTCTCAAATTTTGTCTCAGTGCTAGTCTAATTAGGAAGGATTTTCAAAAGTACATCCATCTTTGACTTACATTCTCCGCGTTTTCCAACATGAATAGCTACGTTGGCCTATTTTCCGGTTATAATTTTTACACAATTCATGAGACATGTCAGCAGCCATGCCCAATAGATTGTATTCGTGCATCACTTCGGCTTTTGGCTCTGTGCTGCGAGAGAGCGAATATGAGAGTGCCTCCAACACCAGAGCCGGACCCGGCACCTCGGCTTGCAAATAACATAGCGCTCTATTTCCGTCCTACGTCGTCTCGTGCCTCCTACGTTTCAGGTAAAGGTTTCCCGCAAAAGTTTAAAATTCAGATTGATTGTACCTTCAGCTGGTCTCTTGTTGACCACTCGAACATAGAAATGATTTTTTATCAACACTCATTCCTTCCGAAATTGTCATCACATTTTGCAGCATTTTGTGGTTCATTTATTAACATCATTATAATGTCACAAGAGTATTCCAATCATAATTGTGCTGTAAGCAATCAATCCCTTCCACACTGTTGACTGACCTTGAATGATCGTTGCTCCTTTTTTTTATCGAAATCGTCAGAATTATCTCTGATGAACATTGATCTCTTAAAGTTCAGATTTTACTTTAAGAGTTTAACAGTAGCTCAAGCGCAGATTTATACCACAGTGACTAAAACAATACAAAAATACTTGAATCACTTATAGCAACACTCCAACAGAAATATAGAAAAATAAAAATAGCTGCTGCCACTCATTTTGAAATTTGCTTTAGCAAAACTCAAGTGTCACTGCAATTGTATGCTCTCAATGCGATCACCCAAATAACAGAAAAAAGCACGCGTCTCGGAGTTACTGATTGCAAAGTCAAGGCCACGCTGCCTGTACGAGCTAATGCGAAAAAATGCCTGGCAAAAGCTCTACCTCCGCTGCTGCACGCTGTCTGCCTCACGTGCAACGAATATCTAGGCTGCAACGGTACTGTAACCGTTATAACAATTAATTATTGCTGCTCTACTTATATCTTAAATTGTAGTTTTAGTTATCGCACGATCTCCTCAGTCATTGTAGGCGATGCACCGTTACTACTTCGTCCGTAGCACGAAGATAACGCACAGTAGCTGTAGTAGGCTGAAACACCATGTCGCACTGTCGTCGTTGTATAGTGTGGAGTAGTTTTGCTGACTACTCTGCAGATCCTCTTCTTAGAACGTGCGGCACATATTCACAATTATTTCTATTTCATCACTATCAATGAAATACTTTTTTCTTCTGTTCTTATGTAATTTAAATTGGCAAATACACTTGAATTTAAAAAAAAAATCCTGTTCACACAAATATACTAGGATATGTCTCATTTAAGTGTTATTATTTTATTCAATGGAGATACATTCCATGTACTGGCTTGGTTTTGTTCATTTTTGTGCACAAAAGAAATTCGAACAATATTATAGTTTTTAATGTTGTATGACTAGCTGCCACTATCGCCTCACATAACCCTTGTTTCGTAAGCAAAATTTTAGACCCGCTCATGCGGACACAAATAATGGATAAGTTGTGCTCCTATTTATGCCACGGAGCTATGTTATCGACGGGAAACTCGCATATAGTTGGATAAAATGTTAGCCTTAGATTAGATTAGTCGCTAGTTTTGGCCTCCCTACCCGTAGCAACAAATGCGATCCAAAGAGAGAAAGGAGGAAGGCACCATTTAGTATGGAGTTAAGGAAACGCGGAATCTATGCAAAAAGGGCATAGAAACAGTAAGTTGAGAAAGAAGTTCATGAAACAAGATCAAAGTTGAAGAAGAAAGTAGTAGGTGCGGAAAAACAGGACAGCAGTGAACCGAACAAAAGATGGTCATTAACAAAAACATTTTTTCAACAAAAAGAAGGCCTACCTAACTCTGAGCTCGGGCCTGTTAGCCTCAAAGAGCAGTCAGTCCAATTTAGCAGGATGAAGTATTTCATTAGATTAGTCGTTAGTTTTAGCCTCCCTACCCGCAGCAACAAATGCGATCCAAAGAGAGGAAGGAGGAAAGCACCATTTAGTATGGAGTGTAGGAAACGCGGAATCTACGCAGAAAGGGCATAGAAACAGTAAGTTGGGAAAGAAGATAATGAAACAAGATAAAAGTTGAAGAAGGAAGTGGTAGGTGCTGAAAAACAGGACAGCAGTGAACCGAAAAAAGGGTGGTCCGTAACAAACAAAAATCCTATTCTACTGCAACAAAAAGAAAGCCTACCTAACTTTCAGCTCGGGCCCTCACATAGCCCCCCTGGGAGCGCCAATTCCCATGGATACAATAGTTGTATCCCCCTGAGGGGTTGAAGTATTTCATTATTTCATAAAAAAAGCTTCTAAAAGTCATGACGATTACTTATACTAAACCCTCTGGGCCAGTCAGCATTCAATTTGTTAATTAGAAATAACTGGCTATTCTAATAAATAAAATTAGTACACAAGCTCACTGCTTTATGAAAAAAAATAATTATCACTCTCCCAGTGAGCGTCCCATGTAGTTGTAAGTAAGTAAACTCATTTAACGACAGCTTCGGTCCAAGACTATTTAGCTGTCGCTTCGGCAATGTGCCAAAGTTACAAAACATTATACATTTTTATGGGATCATTGCATTGTAATAATAATAATAATAATTTGCGTTTTGTTGCGTTTCGTTGAGTTTCGTTGCGTTAACCGTTAGCTCGGGTCCTCACATTTGCCCCCTGGGAGCGCTAGTTCCCATAGATACAATAGTTGTATCCCCCTGAGGGGTTGTATCCGGAAATGAAAAATAAATCGAAATAAGTGTAATCTCAGTTTAGGTGTCATAAGCAAATCCTCTCACTCATTTCTCACACATCGTGTGATGAGCAACCATAGACTTTACTTGTTAGTGCGTTCGTGTATCTGTTTAAAAGGTCGTGTTGTGCTATGTTTTTTAATAATTACGTTTGCCCAACCTTTTCTCATTGCTTGAAAATCATTTAGGACAGTATTTTCGTTTGATCAGTCGAGTTCTTTAAGGCTTTCATTGTTTTAACATAGAGCGAACACCCTTCAATGCTTTTATAAGCTTTCAGTCATCTTTCCTTGGATAAAATTTCCGATAGAACAAGCTTATTTCTTCTCTAATTTTATTATTAATAATCTTTGACGCTCATATCATCCTCCGTTATGGTTGATATATCTAGGTCGAGCTCTAAATGTGAAGATTCAGCTGGTTCATCTTTTATTCATTAATTCTTCCATTCATTTTACACTAATTTTTCCATTCAGTTTTCTTATTTCAATTCTTTCAACCATTTATTTAAAATCCAGCCAGTAGTGGCGCAGCTCCTGTTGCAACTTATATTTTTAAATAAACGTTTTTCCTTAGTGGTCGGACTATCAGATGACGTTAGCCACAGACCACATACTAGGTGTTCTGTGGAGGTGCACAGTCCGTGCAATAAAGGTACTGCGCAGTTCGTCACTGACAGTCAGAGTAGGAGGATGTTGTTTATCTATACTGCGCCCAAAGACTACTTTTTCAATATGCCGGGCTCATGAGTAGTACAAAAGTACTATCAAAAAAGGTCCAGACATAAGTTTTCACATATAAACATTATATTGTTTTAGTAAGTGTGAAGTCAATGATGGAGGTGGTGAGCTTGAGTCCCCTCCACTGCATCACCACCTCCACAACTGCCGCTCTAAATAGTGGGTGGGCGGGGCTTCAGACAATTGATCTGGCTGGCTTCACTGGTAAAAAGTAGCGATGCCGTCTCCACCCATTCAACCTCCTCGACGCAAACGAAGCCAACGAAATATATGAGGACCACAATCAGCTTTCAGTCGGGGAAATAGAGCAGCAGAGCATACAGTGGGAGCACCTGAGCGGTGAGTCAGATGAAGTTTTCGTGAGGCAATTCCCTGTGAGCGACTACGAGCTCCATGTGCCGACGACTAAGGGTTCGTTCACACGACAAGCGGCGCGAAGCAGGTGTTCACATGTAAGCAGAGCAGAGCGACCTACACAAGAATCAGTCGCTATGGAGGATTTTGTGTGTGCGTTCCAATTGCTCAACAGCAAAAAACAGAAACGGAAACACTGGGTACATCCCATCAACATAGGGTGAGATCGCTATGTAGAATACCACTATCTCTTCGAAGCACTGAAAAGAGATGAATCGCAATTTCTTCGAGTATTTACGGATGAAACTGACCACTTTTGATGCACTACAATAACTTATAGAAAGAAAAATTTCCAACGAGGTAGATAAATTTGCTTTTCAGTCATCATTCAAAATTTTTTATCGAGAATACATGTAAAGAAAAGTAGCTTAAGCAAAATTAAAGTCTTGACATAAAGGTTGTATCACTTTAAATGACTACAGGTTTTCGTAGACCATTAGGAACGAAGAAGCGTCTTGTGGTGACCTTAAGGTGAGTGCAAGTAAAATAATTCCTTTCAGAAACTCAGGGTTGTGCCAGAGAAAGCTAAGTGAAAAATACTGACAAATACTGACTTGTCCTGGCCGAAATATTCACAAAATACTGATATGTTTTCCGATAGTATTGGAAAACATCACCCAAGCTCATAATATTTTGCAGCTTATTGTGCATCAGACATTCATTGAGTCCTCCTCCTCCCCATACGGCCTCCTTTTACTCCCATTTCATGGAAAAAATGAACACTTTACTAAAAACTCACTCGCACATAATTTTCATTTTACACGATCATAAAATAATCGTAAATTACACAACATAACAAGAAAAATAAAACTATATAAGTGAAATAAAGGCAGATTCCTTGAATTGAAGCCGTAATAAATTATTAGTTATATATTATCCTATTGTACAAATTATCAGTTATATACTCTACTTTTTGAATCAAATGACAATTCTACAACTGTAGAATATGACGATCTAAAGGTGGGGCCGCAAAGAAACGCTCACAGCGAGCGTCAAAAAATCCTAACGAATTTCCCGAGCGCGCCGCTCCACTTGCAGTACAAACAACCAAGCGTTTCTGCATTCAAACATATACTAACATTATTGCCGCTCTGTTCCGCTCGTAGTGTGAACTAGTGATGTACCGATACCATTTTTTTGGCCGATACCGATACCCATTTTTGGCCGATACCGATACCGATACTCCGATACTTGGAAATACCGTTACTTTGACCGATACTACTACCGATACCGATACTTTGGAAATTATATTAAAATAAAACCATTATAAGCCCTACATGGGTGTTATAATAAAATTATTCACTAATATATCTAATAATATGACAATATTGACACTAAAGTTTTTGATTATGAATAATAAAACTGCTCTTGCTCTGTTAACTATATTGTTAAAAAAAACGAAA
>JACJUY010004413.1:120473-134863 GCA_014220935.1 Platorchestia sp. MABIK
TTCGTGAGGCAATTCCCTGTGAGCGACTACGAGCTCCATGTGCCGACGACTAAGGGTTCGTTCACACTACAAGCGGCGCGAAGGTGTTCACATGTAAGCAGAGCAGAGCGACCTACACAAGAATCAGTCGCTATGGAGGATTAACATTGATATGAAACCAATTATGAACTTGGAAACACCTTCAACTGACCTTACCCAAATGATCGAAAATTTCACAACGAAAGGTCAGTGACTCAAACAAAGGCGTTTAATTTTTGCCAACGTTTATTTTTGCCTTCTTAAAGAAATATCACCCTTCACAAATCGGTACGTCCGAGTGGCGGCTATTTCAATTCGGTTCAAAATTACACAAGAGGTCAAATCCCTCTATACTTCACGTAACTAAAAGTTCATCAAAGTAATTTTCAAAATGGTCATAACAAAATAAATCCCTTACTTCCTGTGTTCTTATGCCCTTCAATTGGACTCCTAAAAACACTCCCTTGTTGAAATACATTTTTACACAAATTAAATCACAACTCGAGCGTTTACATCCATAGATGCTGAATCAACATCATCGGAACTCTTACAGTTAAGTTTGTTTATTTGTCATGTAAGTACAATGAAATTCATTGGATTGACCTCAACAAATATCGAATATAAATTTAATAATTTCAAGTTGAAATTCTCTAATTTTGATTTTTTTCTTCAACTAAACTAGAGTGCACAATTGAATACATATTACTGCCGGTAAATTACTTTAATACTCAAATGCTTCAATAGACACCATGTTCATATCACGAGACCGAGCGTGAATGAATCCGAAAGCATTTATACTTTTCCCTTTGCTGACGTTCACAGTCCTTTAAGGGTCTCCCTTTATCAACATTGTGAAAGTTCCAGCATGCAAAGTACCTTTTCAATGAAACAATGAGGCCAAAGTAAAGAACACACTATCAAGTCTAGTTTTCAGATCCTAACGTCAACTTTATCAATAAGAAACTGTCCCAAATTCAATAATATTATTGTGAATGACAATCCTATTTTCTATTCAAACTTTGTTCCCTATACTTAACTTTATAAATCTACTAGTAATCATCCACATATTTATTCACCATTCTCATTCTATACAAAATACAATGCATGACATACATGCGGTATAAAAAATATACATGTTCCGAATGTTTTTCGATAGGTTATGAGAAAACACGACTTTATATAATATTGGGATCAAGGCAAGTCTCAAAGTTAAGAGTTACCAGATCAATAAGAATAACATAAGCTTAGAAATTGAGCCCAGAACAGAAGAAAGTTTTTGAAACTATAATAATTTTATCAAGGGCTCCACTACACACAAAACATAAAAGGAAGACCTTTTGAAATGACCATTCAGAATATAAAGTCTCTGAGCCCGAGAGGGGAAATAGCGCAAGATATACTTAACAAAAATGATGTCTCCTACTCCAATAGGGCAAGCAATGCAACCATTTTTCCACTGTAAATAAACAGCGGTTAGTGCAAATACGATGTGTGGAATTGCAAAGAAAGGCAGTGAATGATCAAGGGATGAAACAATTGCTGTAAGTGGATAAATACAAGAGTTCTCACAAAAGTCTGCAGATCAATGTAAATATAATTATGTAACAGATGCGGTCAATAAACGCTAGAAGTGAACGGTAAATTCCGGCAAATGAAAAAGTTTTTTGAAGATTTAACGGGGTTCTTGGAGGAACTCAACCGTATGTTATCAAGCGAGTCAATTGGGAGGACAATCAGATGTTTACCTTAAACGCTTCCAACGGTCGCACTCTGTTTATTCAAAATATGCGAGGCCATTGATGAAAGAGAGCACCTTCGGATTCATTGCGTACCTTTTTCTATTTTTCTCCAAGACCACCTTGGTACCTCTCCCTGGATTTATCTGCAGGAAACATCTGCAATGGAAAATCATAAAATACGCTAATTATTTTCTCACAGATTCATTCCTTTCTTTCCTTCCTGAACAAGTGAAATAAATGTTAGATTCAAAGACTTTGAAATTTATAAGAGGACATGTTTTCAGTACAAGGTTCTAGTTTTCTCGGTAAAATTTGTTTTTGGCACAAAGGCATAAGATATCGCAGACATGAAAATGGATCTGTCTTATTGTGGACGTAAAAGGGTAATGTTATTTTCTACTGAACTGTAATGGAAGAACGTGATGTGATAGTGATTTTCTGACCAATAATTGCCTTCTTTTTTCCTGAATACATATTATTTATAAGCCTCTCCATCATATCGTTGCTTACACGCTGGAAACGATTTTTCCATTAAAAATTGCTTGATTTCCGCAAGATAAACAAAATAATATTGAAGGGAAAAATTGAGAGTGTTACCATTAAAATAGAACCAGAATCCTGGCTCTGCAATAAACTCTGTTGCACAATAAATATATTTTAAAGGTAATATAGCAAACATGAGCTTGAAGCCGATGCCACTAACACTTTCTTTTGCTGCTGTATGCAGCACTGCCTCATCACGAGTAAAGTTCAGGCAAACAAAGTGTGAGGTTTCAAATAAAGAGCACATTGCAAATTCATTTTTTTAATCCGAGAACTCACACTTCATCCATATTAAAATTATCATTACTAAGACGTTCTATTAAGGGGATCTACTACCCTGTATTTTACCTAATTTACCGAATTTGTCAAATTTCACTGTTCACGTTTCAATTGCATCTAGAGGAACGTAATTGAATATGGATATGTAAAATTGAATTCTGAATACATTTTCTTCTACCAAAATTTTTGATTTTCGCAATAGAAGAAAAGTGTTTGTGCGAACATAAGATGAAATATATATATACTTAAACAAAACTTTTCCCACTCCACAACTTTTACGCAAAAGTGCGATTGCAGTCTCATTCGACGCGGAAGGACTGTAGGAACCTAGCAACGAAGGATTTTTTTGAATTTTGAATTGGAATAAAATTCATTGTTACATTTGTCCAAAAATTTCTTCCCCAGTTATCTCCTCAGTTCTTTTTCTATTCTCAGCTTACACAATTATATTGCAACTAGGTGAACGAATATGAATGCATATATGTAAAATTAAATTCTGTACACTTTTGCGTCTATGAAAACTTTCGATTTTTGGAATAGAAAATCACAACTGTTGGACACTGTAACAATCACTTTTTCTAGTTCGAAATAAAAAAAAATTCTTCGTTACGAGGTTTCTACAGTTCTTCCGCGTCGAATGAGACTACAATCGCGTTTCTACATAAAAAATTGAGTGGGAAAAGTTTTCCGCATGTATATATATTTTTTCTTATGTTCGCACAACAACTTTTTTCGATTGCGAAAATCAAAAATTTTGATAGAAGAAAATGAGTCCAGAATTCAATTTTACATATCTACATTCATTTTCGTTCCTCTAGATGCAATAGAAACGTGAACAGTGAAATTTGAAAAATTCGGTAAATTAGGTAAAATACAGGATAGTAGATCCCCTTAAAGAATCCAAAATACGAAATACTACAACCCAAAAATTTATGCAGGATAACAGGTTTGCCTATACGTTTGATTGACGAGAGCCTGTTATAAATTGCATTTAATCCGTGTATTTATATCACATATGTAAATTCCCAGAATATATAGTGAAATTTACCGATGAATTACAAGCAACTCTACTGAGCCATAACTAAGACATTCTACTGCAACAGGAGATCAGCATTCATACAAATACGTATATAAATGTCTATACGAACAGTTTGCGGCATTCAAGATTCTAACAATCCTCACTACATTATTAGTGTATATACACTCATTTGCAAGCCCAAAATTGATATTTATTATCCAAACTTTGGGCATGGTGTTTCAGTAGCTGTATTGGAGCAATAAAGAACCAGATCACCACCGGTTCATAGCCTCAGGTATAACGATAGCCGAGATAATATATTTCGATCATACTGAGAAAGGTGGACTAAAAAATTTCTTCTGTAATTGCCCGTTGACCATCAAAAAGAGGGTAAAAACAGCAAGCAGCAAAGAAATGAATATTATTCACCAAGTTTAATTCAACTGGATTGAAATTAAAAGCATTCTTGAGAATCATTTCAACTACTAAGGAAATGATTGATTTTAAGAAAGTTTTAGCATCCCTTTACCATGAAATAGATGTTCAAAGAGATAAAGGATAACGGTACCAAAAAGTATTGAGTTAAGAAAACGTGGAATCTATGCACAAGGTACATAGAAACAGGGAGCTAAGAAAGAAGTTCATGAAACAAGAAAAAAGTTGAAGAAGAATGCAGCAGGTGCTGGAAAATAGGACTACAGTGAACCGAAAAAAGATGGGCCAAAATAAAACAAAAAACTTATTCTATTTCAACAAAAAGAAAGCCTACGTAACTTTTAGCTCGGGACCTCACATAATTCCCCTGGACGCGCCAATTCCTATAGATATAATGCTTGTATCCCCCTGAGGGGACTATTAGGGAAACTCAGACCATGTGCACAAACCTCTGAATGAATTCCAGTGTTGCAGCTGCTTCGGAAGGATATTTGTAGTTGAAACAGTAATATGCCGCAAACAATGCAGAAAGCCCGGATGTGAAGTTCTTCAAATTTTCCATAACGACAGTTCCATCCAATGCGAGGATGAACGACCTGGCGGTCAGAGTAGACTTTGCTCCTGCAACACAAACGCTCATCAATAAACCTGATGTGGGTCTAAGGAAAAAGTGTGGCATGGAGTATATTCACATTCGGCTGCGTGGAAAAGCCAGCATCCATGTCGGCCTCGAAGGATTTTTTTTAGGTTCTTCATACGAGCGTTTTAAAGCTTATCTAAAGGTTATTTGAAGTTGTCTCATTCGAGGTCATCGAAGGAAGCGGTGGACTGAGCAGATTATTAAGATACCTCATGGGAGTGAAATTGAATGGCAATGGTCAAAATGGACTGTCTCTAACATTGAGGCAGGCATGTTGTATCACTTACCATTCATAATAATGTGAGGGTGCGGGTGAAGTTCAGAACCCTCGATCTCCTGCACGGACTTCTCATCCTGCAGTAAAAAATAAGAATCAGTATATTTTTCATTTTGACATAGATGATTTAGTAAGTCTCCAAAAGGTTGGCTTAGTATTGTTAAGCTGATAACTAGAGTTGAAGCAATTTTACTGGTAAGAATTTAGATTTGGAACAAATTTTCCTTGAACACAAAATTTTCTATCAAGTAGCCCATCGAACGTCGAAATACTCCAGAATAACTTAAAACAGAAAAAGTTCAGTTATGTACAATTTTGCACTCATGTTTGAGAGAAAATATCTATGAAATAAAGAAGCACTGAATATAATCCAAAAAACAAAAGCATGAATGAAAATAGGCCAGTTGCTGTTATTTCAAGCTTGTATAGATTTGAATGAGGCCTAAATGTATTGGGACTTCATTGAGAGAAGGAAGGTTTTTTGGAAGGAAGTGAAGAGAATTAGGAAAAGACAGGTGGAGAGAGAGGCAAGAGTGAAGGATGCTAATGGTAGGCTGTTAGTGGAGGGATCTGATGTGCGGAAGAGATGGGCGGAGTATTCTGAGGAATAGCTGAACGTGAAGGGTTGCATGAGTTGTAGCTGTTAGAAGTGATGTTCGTTCAAATGCCTGTGTTTGGAGAAGTGAATAGTAGTCGAATAGGAAGTAAAGTGAAAGGTGCGTTGAATATGATGAAAATGGGAACGCTTCAGATATGGATGGCAGCACGGTTGAATGCTTAAAGAAAGGTGAAAATGCGGGTGTAGAATGGTTGGTACATGTGTTTGAAAAGTATTTTGATGCTAGTAAAGTGCAGGTAGATTGGAGTAGCGCATGTGTAGTTCCGTTGCGTAAGGGGAAGGGTGACAGGTATGAGTGCAGTAATTCCACAGTTATAGGGCTACTGAGTGTCGGGAAGCTGTACGGAAGAGTTTTAATTGGAAGAGTGAGTGTGATGACGGATGGTGTGCTAGCTGAAGATCAATGTGGTTTTAGAAGTGGTAGAGGTTGTGTGGATCAAATGTTTGCAGAGCGGCAGGTGAATGAGAAATACTTGGCGAAAGGAAAAGATGTGTATTGGGTATTTATGCATCTGGAGAAGGCGTTCGACAGGGTGGATAGTGAAGCATTGTGTCAGGCTGTGGACTTGTATGGAGTGGGTGGGAAGCTGTTGAATGCAATCAAGAGTTTCTAAATTGATGGCAGAGCATGTGAAAGTAGCGATTGAAGTGAGTGATTGGTTCCCAGTTGACACAGGTGATACAGGGATGTGTGATGTTGCCTGGTTTAATTTGTGTGTGGATGGTGTAGTGAGAGAAGTGAATGCGAGAGTTGGGAAAAGGTGCACAGTTGATGGAACAAAATGGTACGAATTGGGAAGTGTGTGTCAGCAGTTGTTTACAGATGATACAGCACCTGTGGCTGATTCAGAGGAAAAACTGCGGAAACTGGTTGCAAATTTCAGATTTCGATTAAGTTTGCGAAAGGCATAAGTTGAAAGTGAATGTAAAAAAAAGTAAGGTGATGAGATGTTCACGAGGTGGAGTGTTTGGATCATTGGATGTGAGGATGAGTGGTGAAGTATTAGAGGAGGTAGAGCATTCCAAGTACCTCGGGTGGAACGTGGCTGTGAATGATAGTATGGAAGTAGAAGTGATACATCGAGGAGTGAAGGCTGCAAGACATTGGGTGCAATGAGGAAAGTTTTTGAATGCAGGAATTTGAGTTTGTGTGCTAAAAGAGGACTGTTTGAAAGCTTAATCGTGCCAGTTTTTTGCATGGAGTAGAGTCTTGGGGTTTGAGAGCAGCTGAGAGGAAGAAGCCGGATGTATTTGAGATGAAGCGCTTGAGAAATATGTTTGGAGTAACAAGAAGAGATAGATTAGGAATGAGTTGGTTAGGGAGCAGACGGGTGTTGTAAAAAAAAATGAGCAGGCGGGTGGATGAAAGAGTGTTTGAACGGTTTGGGCATGTATAAAGATCGAAGGTTGAGCGGCTGGTAAAAAAGATTTATACGTCGGCGGTGGGTGGTATTAGAGCGCTAGGAAGGCCACGGATGAGTTGGATAGATGGGATGAAACGAGCATTGTATGAGAGGGGTCTGACTGTGGAAGTGGCGAGAGGGATGACTGCAGACAGAAGTGAGTGGAAATAGTGCATAAGGATGTAATTATTCGATGCCGTCATTGGTTGCCTGCCCGCACGTGATGGTGTGGTGTGTATGTAAATATATATATATGTAAATATATGGCGTGGTGTGTCCTGTCATGTGTGGGGGGAGGCTGCACACAAATGAAGCCATGGGGAAGCANCCCATTTAAATTCTCCCATTCTGTGGGGAAGTATCAGAATCATTTGCAGGGTATGGAAATTATTTTGTATTTCATGAAAACTTGAACAATGTTGCATATATCCATGATCAAATAATAAATGTCCTTATAAATTTAAATCTTATGCTGTATTCTGAGCACATAATTGAATAAAATGTAGGCAAAATTTGTCAAAGCATGCCAAAGAGGTATCAAGGATCTCTAGGAACTCTTCTGCAGTGTAAAGTAAAACACGGCAAACAAATATGTCCTCATTAGAATGCTCTGCTTCAACATCTCAACTCCCAGGGGCCTATGTTAGGGCCTAAGCTTAAGGGTTAGGTAGGACTTTCTTTTTGTTAAAATAGAATAGGGTTTTGTTTTGTTACGGACTATCTTCTTTCGGTTCACTGCTGTCCTGTTTTTCAGCACCTACTACGTTTTTCTTCAACTTTTTCTTGTTTCATGAACTTTTTTCTTGGCTTACTGTTTCTATGCACCTTATGCATAGATTCTGCGTTTCCCCGACTTCATACTAAATGGTGCCTTCGTCCTTCCTCTCTTTGAACATCTTTGTTGTGGTAAAGGGAGGCTAAAACTTCATTATATCATAATAATAAAAATAATAATTTTAATGATTAGACATCTCAATGATCATTTAAAAGGTGGTGAAATAGTTAGGTGTTTAATGAAAGTTATTCCCTCAGGGGGATACAACTGTTGTATCTATGGGAATTAGCGCACCCAGGGGGACTCTGGGAGGGCCCGAGCTAAAGGTCATGTAGGCTTCCTTTGTGTTGAAATAAAATAGGTTTTTGATTTGTTACGGACCATCTTTTATTGGTTCACTGCTGTCCTGTTTTTCAGCACCTACTACTTTAGTTAGTAGGTGCTTTAGTTAGTTATATGCCCAGTGAAGTAAACACATCTGGAGAGAAGTTAGAAGGGCAAGCTGCTGAAAACTGGTGCTCATTAAGATTGCTGCCACTTGTACTTAACAACTCAATTATGAATGCAGAAGACTCCACCAAATGCTGCCGTTTACTGTTGCAGTATATTGTTGAGTTAATATATGCACCAAAGATGAATGGAAGTGGTGTTGCTTACTTGAATACTTTTATTGAAAACTATCTTGAATTACAAAGGATGTTATTTTCTTTGAATGATATGAAGCCCAAGCACTATTACCTAAGGCATTATCCAAAGCTTATCTTGGATTTTGGGCCAATTATCCATCTCTGGACCATGACTATTGAGCGTTGCCACTCATTTTTCAAAAGATGTGTACAATATAGGCATAATTTAAAAAATTTGAATTTCACACTGTGTGAACGCTATCAGCCGCCTCTAGCTTTTCAAGGTGCTAAGCAGTGTTTTTCTGAACCTACTGACTTTGGGTCATGTGGACCATTTTTCTGAATGAAACATCAGTTGAGTTGCAAGCCACACTTGGTGCCTTCCAAGTTCTCTAGTGAAAAATGTGGATATGATATGAAGTGACCATCAAATGATGTTGGTACAAGAAAGGATATTTTTTAGTGTTCGGGAAAGCAGACAATGATGTGAAGATAGCCTGATATTTGGGGAGATTCTCGTTTTACTTGAATCTGGTGGAATTTCTGAAAATCTCTTGATTTTTTTTTTGTGTGGAAGCTTTGGTAAATCAATGATTTCAGCCTTCATTTCTATCAAATTTTTCTCTAAAGTTCAGAAATCTTATGAATGTGTTAGTCATAAAGATCTTAGTGATTCCCTCAGGAGCATACAACTATTGTACCTATAGGAATTTGCACTCCCAGTGGAATTGTGAGAGGTCCCGAGATAAAGGTTTGGTAGGCCATTTTTTGTTGAAATAAAATAGTTTTTTATTGTGAACTATCATTTTTTGGTTCACTCATGTCCTGTTTTTCAGCATCTATTATTTTCTTTTTAAACTTTTATTTCATGAATTTCTTTCGTAGCTGACTGTTTTTATGCATCTTATGAATAGATTCTGTGTTCTCCTAATTCCATACTAAATGGTGCTTTCATCCTTCCTCTCTTTGAACATCTTTGTTGTGGTAAAGGGAGGCTAAAACTTTTTATTAATCAATGAATCAAGAGCTTAGCAATTATTACCCTCTTTTAGGTAACAATGAGAGCCTTGGAACATTATTGATTTCCTCTCAAGCATAACAGCCTTTCACACTGAAAATGTCAATCACAATGAAAGACAGCATTTTCACGTGTTCCTCTCCTCAAATGGATGCAACTATAGTATTCATAGGAGTTAGTGCTCCCAGAGGGAAATATATGAGGCCTTGAGCTAAGAGGTAGGCCTTGTTTGTTTGTATCATTATTTTTTTTGTTTCGTTATGGGCCTAAGTTTTGCAGTTCACTGCTTTTTTTCAGCACCTCTGACTTTCTTCTTCAACTTATGTCTTGTTTCATCACCTTCTTTCTTAACTTACCTGTTTCTATGCGCATGGTATCTTGTATGGGAACACTTCTTGTGCATAGATTTTACTCTTCCTGAACTCCACACTGAATGGTGCCTTCATCATTCCTCTCTTTGAACATCTTTGTTTTGGCAAGGGAAGCTAAAACTAATTCATTTAACTAATCAATTCAAGTGTGTCTAAACTTGGCAAGTCATGCTGTGGATGGCATTCTTCAGGTGCTCACCAAAGCTGATGTAGAAACTAGGGTTGACCTGAGTCGTGTTGAAGAGGCTGGCCACCGGACAATCCTTAGGCCGATTCGAATTCGCAAGCCAAGAAATTGCCGGAGGTGTTCTTCAGGTGAGTAAATTTAGTAGTGTGGGGGGAACAATTTTGTATGATTAATTATTTATGAATTGGCTGCCATAAAATTTAAAAGCCCAATGCTAAGGTTACAAAAAATGACTGGGAATGTCTGTTTTCCTGATGCTTTATTAAAATTTTAGCCATGAAGAACATCAAATTGAAAGTGAGACTTTTTTTATCATACATTTCTACAGCTACAAAATGCATTACAAATAAAGTTGCATTGCTTATTTTGTAGGGTAAATGGTGCAAAATAATTTCAAAGCTTCTAGCTTCCTCATATGCCTGTTTCTTTTCTGAAGGTTTTTACTCCCTAGTCAACAGTGCTCACTGTGTAAGAAGACAGGGCACTAGCATTTACCCATCATTACATGTAGCTGTTTCTGGGCCACAAAGTGAAGATGAAATAAAACTGGTTTTGGCAAATGATGGTTTATTGTGGAACAGGTAATTGGATATGCAATGACGAGTGACATGGCTTGGAAACAGTGAAGACAAATTGGAAGCCAGTAAATAAAGCCCTGAAAACAGATAACACCAAAATAAAAAGGCAAGGAAAAAGAAAATGAACCATACCAGTCTTTTTGGATTCCTCAAAATTAAACTTCAAAAGAAAGTAAGAAGCAAAACAAATGAATCATGCTAAGAATGAATTCATGCTAAACAAAGCAAATGCATTGACTAAAAATGAAACAAAGCAACTGAAAAAGATGGACTATGCAATGGATATGAATGAAATCAAAATCAAATCGACAACAAATTCAAAGGGTAACTTGATGAAAATATTATTACAAAAATGGTTATGAAATCTAGAAAAACTGAGAAACTTAATCTTGTAACAGAATAAATAAAATGACCAATATGCCAAAAGAAACATCATGCTCAACATAAAGTAAATCTTAGCCTAGAGCAACACAAAATGTAAACAAGCAAATTGTACAATGCAACTACACTCACCAAATCAACACTTGGTTTTATAAGATGAAAAATAGCTCTGCCAAGAAATGATGGTATGCTAGTTTCACTGTAAATTTGAGTGACTGAAAGTGAAAGAAAGACAGTGCATTAAAAAACTATTCAAAAACAAGAGCACCGGAAAATCATGAACAGAGAACGACTATTGAACACTTGAAAACACACATTTAAACTAATTATCTCTACCAGTGTGCATGGCCCGCCTAATATGATGGGATTCAATACCTTTCTTGAACAAACTTCTAGATGAAGATGCCAACAAATATATCCATCCTAAAAGTACCTGTTATAAAAAATATTGTACGTGCGCACTGGTGAAACTCCTGTCACTGAAACGTTCATTATGGCTATTTTAATGAGCGTGACAGAGAAATGGAAGAAGCGGACAAATAAACCAAGGCTATTATTAGGTAGTAGCAGGACCCATGGAAATTCCCCGGACAGTGTCATCGTTTAATTAGGTGGACCTGTGAAAAAATTCTGTCAATGTTGCCTAACCTATCCTATCCTAATCTAACCAAACTTATCCTAAACGAACCTATCCTAATGAAATGTCAAACATATCAATGCATGTAAAGGCCATCTTGTATTGTTATACTGATTAATTCGGTATTCAAAATACTGCAAACTCAGACCTCCTATGTTTCTTAAGAAGCAGACACCAAACAAATAAATGAATAAATATAAAAATAGACACACGAGTATTATTAGGTTAGATACTTAACATTAATAATCACTGGAAAAGATGGGAGAAAAATAGAATATATTCAGACTACTGCAAGCTGTATTACAAGTTCACAAGAAACATATTTGGGGCCCTGCCTACAACTGTTTCTCTTGGAATCAANTTTGAAATGTGCAGGTCGTAAATGGCATATAAAAAAGGCATATGTAGGAACTTCTTCGCAAATTGGCTATGATTTTTTTTTTAGTTGAATTTAACAATTTTTTAATAGTCACTCGCCCAATGACTGCCTAATATTTGAATTATGAGATTCATTTTCCTTGTGAATTATTGGCTAAATGAGATTAAAAAATATGTAACTGCTTTGTTTGTGTAACATGGAAAATGATCTTTTATTTGTGTTGGTTTTATCAGTTACATTTTCCAATACATGGTAAAGTTTAGCTGAGTTACTGAACATTAGAGAGAGAAGTGGTCTTTTATTTAAAACCAATTCATATTACACATGCACAATGCAGTGCTCAAGTTTGTGTGAAAGTGATCCACATCATTTTATAGTGAGGGCTAGTAACTTTGTGAAGATGTGAGAAAAAATTTAGAGCTAAGTCTAATTCAGGGGACTATTTTTTCAATGCATATGGTGTGCTGAGAAATCTTAATTTTTTTTTCACATTTTCATTAGCCACTGAAAGGAGCCAGTTATGGAATACCAATTCTTTTTGTACTAGAAGCTATGTTTCTTGGTACTAAGTGCATAAACTTTTAAATTTATCATCATTCAAGTACTAAGTCCGATTGAACTTTGGTTCTATGTAGGATTTCATACTATGAGATCTGAAAAAAATTGTTATTTTCAAATTAAGTGCAATTTTCATGTGCAAGAAAAGTAGTGGAAGTAATGCATCCCATTGAATGAAACTCGTGAATATTGTCGACATAACAACTTGGGAGTTCAAGCTACACATTGCAAATTTAGTTTGTGAGCAGTCAAAGGGGTGAATAGAAATTATTTTCAGATGTTCCCCACTTGTTCAGTTATTCAACTAGCATAACATCAGAAAAATATTGGAGGCCAAAGAAAAGGGACAGACCTACATCAAATGCAGTTATCCAGAGATTTTTGAATTTTCATTAGGTATCTTCAGGCATGCGTGGATATTCTTTAATTTGGTAAATACATTAATACAAAATAATTACATTTCTTTTTTCAATGTTTTATCAAAACTGTTCACTGATGAAACCAAATGGCTTGCAAGAATCTGCAAGCATTGTAGGCCATTCAATTATGCATTATTTTTGTGTGCTTCAATATTCTCCATAGTGTGGGGCACAGAATCTTTTCCTCTAAAAACAACAATTGTGTCTACTGATAACAGTGCGCCTAGAAGAGGAAATTTGAGACCTCTAGCTGAAGGTTTGGTATACCTTCCCTTTGTTCGAATGAAGTAAGTCTTTGGCTAGTTACAGACTATCTACATCTTGGTTCACTGTTGCTTTTTTTCTGCTCCTGTCAATTTCTTCTTCACCTTTCATCTGGTTTTGTGAATTACTTCTAATTGTTTTCTATACACTTAGTGTGGGGACATCCTTGTGCATACATTTTCATGTCCTTTAATTCCATACTAAATGATGCCTTCCTCTCTTGGAAACACACTTGTTGTG
Organism: Platorchestia sp. MABIK; assembly: GCA_014220935.1. Classification (NCBI taxonomy): domain Eukaryota; kingdom Metazoa; phylum Arthropoda; class Malacostraca; order Amphipoda; family Talitridae; genus Platorchestia; species Platorchestia sp. MABIK. Next base: position 133,878 of record JACJUY010004413.1, read on the forward strand.
TGGTTAGGGAGAGTCAGACTTTTCTTGAATGATAATCTGTGATAGTTGGTAGTTGAGTTTCTTAGTTGCAGTTTGATTTTAAATAAATTTTGTTGCTGACAAAATGAATGAAGCTCCTATAACTCCAAATTTATGCGAGTGTGTGTAAATTATGCCCAAATCTCAAAGTAGCGTGTGGAAATGAAGTATAAAGTATTTGCAGTTTTGATTGAAAATTTATGAGTGGTATTTGAAGTGCTTACTTTGCTGGGAATCCATTAATTCACAAAGCCATTGATTAATACTTTTTGTTAATAACTATAGCAATGGAGGAAATATGGGTATGTTTCAAATTTTGAAAATGAATTAAAACAAAAATTGGAAATTCGACAATGAACCGCTGACGAATCGTTACATTTCCCTGTTTGAAGAGCTAGTAAAAGAGTTTCTCCTGCAGTTATGAGAAACATGAATGTTTAGGGGCATTAGCAGTATCTATTTTTTTAAAAATTATGTTTATTGTATCTGTATTTTTGTTTCATTTTTTGGACTGAATCATGACAAGAATATATTAATTTCATTTTACTAAATTATGATTTTTCACAGATATAAAAGCTGCTGCAAATACAACAGATCGCAACAATGCAGATCAATCATCTACGAGTCCTGGAATTGGTTCAGTGTTGGATTCAAGCTCAGATATGTCTTCACCTGCTCCCAATAACCCCAATTGGGCTCATGAGTTTGAGATCCCGTGGGAGAAGATGTCCCGTCGTGATATAATTCATGTGGTTGAAAATAAAGCTCGACCTACGCCTAGGGCAAGGCGCGAGATGGTACGTGTTGTCATGGAAGCCGTTATGATGGTAACCCACAAGCCTGGCAAGAAGGCCCTGGACATAATAGCTTGGAAGATTGTGGCTAAGTACCCACACTCGTTCCAGGATGTAATTGAGGGAACCGTTGTTGGCTCGGGCCATGAGTCACTTTGCAAGCAGCTTGTACAT
>JACJUY010004414.1:5645-25566 GCA_014220935.1 Platorchestia sp. MABIK
TATAAGATATATGATTTTTTTCATAAACCTGAAAAAGTGGGTGTTGCGGAAAATGATTCATCGCCTACCATTTTGAAGTAACAGAGCTGTAAAATGATTTTCTAGATAGCTAATTGTCCTGTCTAGAGATCCGGTGCAAAATTTTTTTGACAACTTGATTTTTTGAATTTTAAGAATTTTTTTTCCAAAAACAAACCACTTTTTTGATTTTCAAATTATTTTGCTTATAATTTTCAACATGAATTGAATTCAAAAAAACTTTTGCACCATATCTCTAGATTGTAAGAATTGCTGTTGATTGATATATTTGCCATTCCTTTACCTTCAAAATTGTGGGAGAAGAATCACTTCATAGGTCTAAAGGCAAGTTTTCATGAGAGCCATTTTTTTAAAATTTGTTTGTTACTTTCTTTCATAGTTTTTCAACAAATTTTTCTTTTAAAATAAACTATACTGCTTTTTAGCTCTATTTAAGTTCCATCGTTTGATATATTAGCAATTCCAATTCCCTCAATTCTGTGGGAAAAGACCCACATCAACAGACAATAATAAATGCAAGTTTCAGAACACAAGTCTTTTTTTAAAAAAGGTCTATTTTTCATTATACACAAATTTTTTTTAAATCAACTTTATTACTTGGTAGCTCTTTTAGAGTCCTTTCCAATAAAATATTTGCCATTCCTGTACATTTAAAACTGCGGGAGGCGATTATATGGTTACACAACAGCTAATTAGCTGATGACTCAGAGCAGCCGGACTCAAAACAAACACTCAGTTTCATCATCACTATTAACACTGAGTGTTAGAATGTTTTGTTCGAGTACAAAAGCATTTCAAGTTAGGCCATGGATGAACTCTTCTGTTACTCCCATTGAGGAAGGCTCAAAACTGACTAGTAATAAGGAGGGAAGGGGGATGTCACTGATCTATTGGTGCGCCAAGGTCACGGTCACGTCTTCTACCCCCTCTAGGAGACGAACCAATGTACGTACTTAAGAGCCAATTATATTGTTGGATGCCCAAGAAAATTTTCTATAAGAAGAGTTTATAAACCAAAAACCTAACATTATCCAAATTTGGCCCAGACCGTGCCCTGAAAAGAAAACTGGCTTGCCATTCAAGTGTGATATTGTTCGAGTTAGGCAAGTGTTAGATTGTTGGTTGGTCATTCAATAGTAAACTTGTCTGGCACATTATGCATGATTTCTGAAGCTGACATAGAATGCTATGCCTTGTCTAGGTGCCAACCTTGGGCACTCAACTCTGAAAGCTGCTGAGGGGGGTTGCAGATATGAATGTAATTTACATTTATCATATCATAAAATTAATACCAAAAGGATAATTATTATTTTTTTTAAATAAGAAAGTTTTAGCCTCCCTTGACCATGACAAAGATGTTCCAAGAAAGGAAGGAGGGAGGCACCATTTAGTATGGAGTTGAGGGAATGTGGAATCTATGCACAAGGTGCACAGAAACAGTAAGCAAAGAAAGAAGTTCATGAAACAAGAAAAGTTGAAGAAAGTAGTAGGAGCTGAAAAACAGGACAGCAGTGAACCAAAAAAATATGGTCCGTAACAGAACCAAAACCTTCTATATTTCAACAAAAAGGAAGCCTACCTAATCCCTAGCTCGAGCCCTCACCCTGGGAGCGCTAATTCCCATATATTCAACAGTTGTACCCCCCTGAAGAGAGTATCAGAAGGCATTAACATTTTATCTATAGCCTAATCCTTAATATTTGTTATTTTTTTTCAGATCCCAAATAATATACATTCATCTCAATCAAAAATATAACAACAAATTAAGATTACTAATTAGTATATTTAATTAATTGTTCACATATTGATGTTATATGTTAACTGCAGTATAAGCAAAAAGTAGAAAAATTTGAATATACTAAAAATTCTTCATATATGATAACAAATTAATATCATAAATTGCATTGATTACATAAAAAAGTATTCAAAACATTAGAAAAATTAAAATGATCAAATAATAATTTCAATTGTTCCAACTATACAGTTATTAAACTACAGATTCTTTGAATAGAAAAACAATTTCACCAAAGTTTGATTGTCTTGGCACAGGTAGCCTACATTATTTCAGGATAAATCAGAATACAAGTGAAGAAAATGTTATCTTATGATAATGCTAAAAGACACTTATTAGCTTGATCAAAAAAAATAGCATGTTTCTCAATAAACACTTGTTTCACAATATCTGGCTTATTGTAGAGCAAAATTTTGTACCACATCTTACCTACATGAAAGAAAATTTGATTCATAGGACATAGGATTTTCCACATGGGGAGACTGACTAACTGATCCAAAAATTATGTAATTTTTAATACTTAGATTCACAAGTTATCCAGCCCCTCTCATTTCCAATTTTACCCTCATAGCGTCAGGTAAAGAAAAGCCGTATTGGTGGTATGGTTATCCTTAATATCTGCATTATTTCTAGGTTTGGGATGTGAGTTGAGAGACAAAACCATTTTAAATAAAAATTTTGTATAAAAATTTAGCCAACAATCCTCAAGAGAGTGAAGATATTTGGTCAAAATTGAATTTAGTGCATCAACAATTTTGAATTTTTTTTTGGATATTTAGGCAATTGGAGACACTTCAAGATATTTTAAATGACAGACATTATGCTCATAAATGCTTAGTTTTCTAGATATAGCATAAATGATATTCAGGTAAGAATAGCCTTAACAGCAGTTTTGATCTGGCTTTTCTGGTGGTAGGTGGATGCGGAACACTTGTAGCTTTTTGGCAGGAAACATCAGTCTTGGTATAGTTAAATTAAGTTATTTTAAATTTACTAAGATAAGTTTAGGTTAATTTATTTACCTAACCTTACTTATCGTTACGTCAATACCGTATTTCAACTTACTTAGGTGTCCGATTTGTTTAACTTCAAATACGACGTTCCCATAACTTTAAAGTTAAATATCTCGAAGAGCATTTGCGAGCAAAGACACTTTTTCAGATCCCAAATAACCGTGATATTTTACTCATGTAAAACATCTTAAAATATCTTCAATTAAATAAATATATTTCCAATAGGGCGATTTTCTGAGCATATTATTTGTAGAATAAAAATGAGAACCAGAATAGAAACGAATATTACATTTATTGCTTACATTTTGAAATTAAAATTTCACCATCATTGCTGAAGCAGGAAAAAAATTTTTTATCAAACTATAGACAAAATATTTTTCTCCTGCTTCAGCACTGATGGAATTTTAATTCAATAACGTTTGCAATAACTGTGAGGTTCATTTTTACTCTGGTTCTCCTTTTTATTCTACATAAATATGAAAACAAAATTTTTAAAATTGTTGACATGCTAAATTCAACATTGACCAGAAACTCATTTAATGTCTATATCATTTTATTTAATAGCTGCTGTTTAAAAATATATATTAGTTTAATATACTTGGGTTCCTTTGAAATGACCTGGATAAGCAAAACTCCGTTTACATGAGCTCTCATATAGGACTGGAAAATCAATGCACAAGACAAATATCTTTAATCTTCCATATTAAAAAAAAAATTGTGATATTCTAAAGAATTTTATTTTACAACTTACTAAGTGCTAATTGAAGGAATCATATAGGCCTCAATTCTTTTTAAATAATATTCAACAAATAAATACTTCAAGGTATTTGGTGAATGCTTAGCTCTCCAAATTTCTTGAATTAATTAGTATTTAGTCTTCATATTGTCACCAAGGAAATGCTTTTGCTAGTGTCCTCATAAATTATTTTGAAGCTTTAATCATATTGCAATTGGTGGCAGGTTGGCTTCACTAAAGCAAGTGCGACTCAAATAAATTATTTATAAATTTTGCAACCCACTGCATGATGGCCTTAAATTTAATGAATTCCATAATATATCAGCATATAGTGAGAGGAATTAAATGCAAACTATACACATAGCATACACCAACAGTTTTTCTTGGATATTTTATAATATTCAGTAAATGGAACTTCATCAACTGGCAGAATTTTAACTATTCTTTGATATTGTAATTTTACTTACTGAATTTCAGATTTTTCTAAATAAATTTCTAAATTGTTGATCATTACCTGATTAAATCTAGTGTTTTTAAATAAAATAAGGGGTTAATTAAATTCATCTTTCTAATTCAATTACCAGTTTTTATGTGTTTAAATAAACACAAGCTACACCAACATCACAGTATCGGAGCAAAGTGAAAGCACTATTTGCCCACACGATTCTTAATTAAATTAAAAATTATTTTATGCCTGTATCGGGTTACAATTAAAGAAATAGCTTAGGCAGCGTCATAATTAACTTGCGAGACACAGAGCGTAACCTTCTATAAATCGCACACAGTTTCACAAATTTTTCAGCTAGTGCGGAATGTACATCTACTCAAATTGCAAAGGAATCGATTTTTTTCAGATAAAATTAAAACATGTTGATGTTTAAATTGTTGATGTTTAAAAATTGATGTTTAAACGCAGTTATAATTACCAAATGTGAACCGTTAATCATTTCAAATACCTGCATCCCGAGCGGTATTATCGATGTTTTTTTATTTTCCACAGAGTTGAAACACTTACCTCGTACTACAAAAAAAGATGTTGTATTTCAATCAAGCCTGATACGTATAATTTTTACATTTTTCAAATGCCTTATAACTAGCACAGGAGGCAATGATAGTTACCCCCAGTCAAGCAGGTACTCATTTCCCACGCCTGGAAGAAGGAGTGGGGGAATTATGATGCAGTTCTCCCATACCCCAATGAGCACACCCACAATACTTGTATTGTCAGGAATCGAATCGGTAACCCCATGAAAAGCGTGCGATCTCAACTTCTTGGCTCGGCTAACAATTATATAGGAGTTCAAATCCTAGACCATTCCATGAGAAATAAGGATTCTCAATCACCAAGCCACGTTAGCGACGGGTGATGGCAAACGTTTTCGAGAAAATAAGTAATTTGGTTTTAGGACGAGTAAGTTTAAAAATATTTTACTCCCTGATTTTAGGTTTAATACAATTTGTTAGTAAAAACCATGTATTCAATCGTTTCGTAAAGTCAATAAAGCGATTTAATATAACAATTTCATATTTTATTTAATCACTGCTGGATGGAGAGTAAAATGTTCATTTACTACAGTTTATGTACATACTGATTTTATAGTTAAAAAGTCTTCATGCAACGTTTTTTGATATCATCGTGCTGGGTCGAATGTATTGTTAATTCTGAAGTACTGTTATGGAAAAATTTTGTTAACACGCATTTCGTTCTAAGTTTGAGATTTTCTTCTCATAGGAAAAATACAATTATCACCAATCAATTTAACTGAAACCAGGTAAAATGGTTGTTAGCACCCGTATTACGTTAGATTATGTAAATCTTTCTCGTAGTGAAACAAGTAAAACCCATCATTATAGTTTTACTCTACGGTGTATTTAATTATGTGAAAAAATGCCACTTAAATTCATGCCCCTTGAAAATACTTCACAGACGCCCTACAAGACCACCCACACCTGAGTATGCAGCGAGGCACTCGGGTAATCGAGTGGTGGTCCAAAAACGCAGCATGCGTAGCCCGCGAAACTGTTCTCGCGCGCCAGATCTCCGAGAGAGCAAGCAGCCGCAAGTGTTCATAGCCGTGTGTGTATAGGACCTGACTCCGTGCGGGGAGACCCGGGTTCGAGTCTCGGCGCTGGTGGCGATTTTCTCTGTTGGGTCTAGGAGAAAAATTCTAAGCACAAGGCCCCACTCTCCCCAGGTGTCTGAAATGGGTACCGGTCTTGACCGGGGGAAAGCGTCATGGCGTCCTGGTGTTAGTTATAAGGCATTTGAAAAACCAATGTAAAAGGTGATATGTATCATGCTTCAATTGGAAATAAAGCATCCGTAGATGCCGATGTTTGTTTGTTTGTTTGTTCAACTGTTAGTCCTGATTTTGTGATCAAGATGCAACCGTGATCTTAAATTTATTCAATTTGGATAGGACGAAGCAAGTACCAAATTTAGTTGTGAGAGTGAGGAATACGCTCGAACAACTCCATCTCGTCGGTTTTCAGCCCTTGAGCTAACAATCATATCTTTTAAAATGAAATAGAAAAGTTGAAATCAACTTGGAAACAGAGACAGGAAAATATTTTGTGATAAAATTAGCGTGCATGAACGAGATCAAAAATGTTTCCGAGCGATCTATGTAGTACACCTGAAAGAATATAGCACATTTTTCACATCTCAAATTTTCTAAAATTTGAACATGACATTAAACACTTGAGAAACAGCACCAGTTTGGCCTCACGAGTACAGTATGTGTATACCCACGAGAACTGAAAATATAGCAGATCGCCTTGAAATTTACTAGGAAATAACATAACTTCATATGAAGCAATGTTCTCCAAATGTTACGGCTATTATACTAGACGAATCTCCCGACACTTATAATCACAGACAACAAATAATGAATACAAGGATAGGCTAATTTTGCCAAAGACTTTTACATTGTTAATTAGTATTATAATAAGGGAAGGACATAACGTTTTTCAAGTAAAACTACACTTTACTCTTAGTTCTTAGATGTTTTCGGCACACTGAACAAACTAAAATATAACAGATTGAATGCGCCAGAAATCACGTCTTACTAAAATATCTTGGCTATTATCGCTAGAAAAGATCAGGTAATCTCTGTTTCTCAGTTTGTTACAAAATATGGGGCTTGGAGATTAGATAACACCTTGAATTCTCTAGATTAAAACTAATTCATCAGTTTCCGATTGGAAACTTTATGTGGGTGAACACATCATTTTTATTTTGACAAGTGAAATAGGTAAAAAGTATAATAGTTTATGCTCACGGTATGGACTACAACAGTTCATTCACGTCAGATGAAGCAAGTTCACTCGCACACCTCACCGCTCTCTAAACAAAATGGTCCGTAGGAGTGTCAATGCTGGTAGTCCTCATACTAATTTGCTGATGACTCAGAGGATCCAGTGTTTGAAATCGTCTAGAGGAGTGTGACGGTTGTTTATGGCTTCTTCTCTTCGTATTCCTGTCGATGCCACCGCCAGGTAACCCAGACAGAGCTGCTCTACCACCAGCCTTCTGTAAGAAGATGGGACGCATCATAAGTTGCTGCGTCCCGAAATTAAAATAAATTAAAATTATTGAAATCCGGGTCTTGAGATTTTCAAACTATTTACTTCCCATATTCTTGTTCATTGTAATTTGTGCAATTAATATAATTCCTCTCAGCGTAAACGTTTGTTTACTTGTTTTAGACAACGTGCTGTACAACGATTTTTGTAAATTATGTAAGCCAACTTTTTTCACAGCCTGAAACAAGAAGTCCTTTACCGGTGTAATTTGGGTGAGATTTGCTTAAATTTTTCATGCGTTAAGCATGTTTACTTCGACTAGCGCTCGCTATATGCACATAATCAAACTTCTGTACAGTAAAACAAAAGTTGTCATTAATTTTTATTCATCATACTCTCAACAACATTGCCATTATTGTACTGTCAAGGCGGCTCATGTCTCCTTGGCCAGAGGCTATGTCCAAAGCGCTTCTGTACCGGCGTCTCAATGTCTTTTCTTCGTCTGCCAGTAAATGGTTTTGGGTTTCTTTATGCTCTTTCTAGCTTGTAGCAAACTCAAAAAAGTACAATTTTCTATTTTGCTCTCAATTGACTCAACACCTGTCATACGTAATAGCACACTTATTAAGGGTATTTCCATCAAATAGACTGGAAGACTTTTAAATATAAGATTTTCAGTTCTTTTAAGAAAAATTTTTTCACTCTTTTAAATAAAGAATTCTTCCTATATCAACTTATGAAAAATACAATTTTTAGAACCTCAAAACTCGCAGCTTGAATGAGTAAATTCCTTCGAAGTGAATGGTGTCAAACTTCACGGAAAGGTTATTTACGCAAAAGAAATTTCGATGAACAACCTATCCGATTCAAACTAACGACGGAATTGAGTTGAAAGTTTTTTCAAGCAACAACGCTCGTCAACTTGAGATGAAGGTGCGCTCCAGAGCTTACATCTCACCTGAATCATCACATGATTATTTTTAAGAGTGTCCGAAAGTCACTTCATTTTTTGAGTCGAGGCTGAAAGCTTCACGTGGAAACTTTAGTTCCTCAATCAAATTCCCGAACAAACATAAAGCTAAGCGTACCTCTCTTTGTAAAGATATGCCTCCGTGAGAGTTAGAGAAGGCCAGCGCCGTCTCATAATCTCTGACCAAGGCCTCAGAGTTTCCATACTCATCTCCACAGCGCAAAAAGTCTTCTTCGGTGGGATAAGTGGCTCCATAAGTTAATCCTTCGGACGGATTATTTATTTCTCTATAGATGGGCGAAGAACTTGACTGCTCATGTAGCTCTGGATCATCTGCCATTTTGCAGAAATGAACACTCGAAGGTCTTTGTCCCGCAGTTGTATTTAGGCTGAAAGAAGCTACTTCAAATGCGTGCCGCTCAATACCATCACCGGTACCTGAGAAACATACACAAAACCACAGTGAGTTGAACAAAAGTACGTAATGAAGATCAAAATTATATTAATTTCTTTCCACGACACACAAACACAAAAAACTACCTTCGCATTACCTTTACAGTCTAGACGAGGTGTACTCGGAAGGCTTCTTGATTCCATTTTAATTTCGGTTTCTTTACTGATATTGCACTCCATTGCTGTACTTTTAGGTTTCCTGGAATAGAAGCACAGGCCAGCAGATACAAGGATCAGCCCCGCTGCCACGAGGCTCACTATGACAGACAGAGTCGAGTGAGTTCCCAACCACGGGTGCGTGAGATGGTCGCTGCTTACGTTGAGAGACGTCGCTCCACTTCTGCTGTCGCTCTGAATACTTTCGTTACCGTGTCCCATCGAAAGCAAATGACCAGCTGCAGGGAAGCTTTTAATAACTGATCGATGGCCATCTCCTCTGCGGGCTAGGACCTCGATGGAGTAATGAGTGCGCTTGCGGAAACCAGATATGATGATTTGTTTTCCTGGAGGAATTTCGGGAGCAAGTACAGTCCAATGGAAGTCGGAGTTACTTCGAAACTGAACAGTGAAGTTATCTACGGCACATGACTCATCGAGCGGCCACGCATCCAATTGAATCAACGTGTGAGTGTCGTTGATCAAAAAGAGTTGGCGAGATTCATGCATAAGAACTTGTTCACGGTCACTTTGACTCAAGTGACCAGGCTTGCCTTCATTAGGTTGCTTTGATTGAGTTCCTGTAGTGCGAACTTTTTCTGTGCTGGATGGGGGACTAGATCCTTTGGAGGGAAAATGAAAAAGTTGGTCAATTAATAATTAATTTGATGGCTTAATTATCAAGAATGCTAAACGCTCATGCGAAACTGAAAAGCTGTGAGACAAATTGTTTGGATGACACGTGTCTGCTGAACAATTCATTTTACGAACTGAACTGAAACAAGATTTCCAGAATGAAAGCAAATTGAGACAGGATCACTTGAGGAAGCATATTGAGACAGGATCACTTGAGGAAGCACTTGGCAAACGTTCAACGCATGCTAGCAACACACCGAAGAAGTTATGAGCGGTGACGTAGACGGAATAGGAGCTGTTGCAACGCAAGTTTTCCAGCAGATGCTGGTCGCTCGTCACAACGACCACTCGAGCGTCAGGGGAGCGTTCAGCACGCCCGCCAGCTGCTAAGGCTGCACGGTCGGGAGGAGACCAGCTGGGTGCACACGGAGGCCCTCGGTCACGTTTCTCTGCTAGCATCACCTACTATGACCAAGTTCAAATCCAAAGCAGCTCACCATGCAGAATGCCTTGCAAAGGGTATAACCTGTCATTTAGTTCAGTGTAGTAGAGCTTTTCAACCAATGATATGAATCAAGTTCGCACTCAAATGGCTGAACCAACTACTGCTCTGCCTTGCAATATCAACAAATCGTCATTGATGGAGCGGATCGGTGCGCATTCAACGCAGATAATGCATTACTCACGCATAATGCACCGTGGAGCACTGTATTGGCGCACCAATCTTGCGATGCACCGTCCAGTGTAGCAGGGCGGTCGTGTTGGTGGTCCTGATCACCCGGAGCGCTGGGGCAGGAGGAGGGCCTGGTTAAAATGAACAAAATGTTAAATGAAGGTAACACACCGCTCATACTGAACGAATTTGTAAAGAAGGATCGTTCTTAAGAGGAAAAATATATGAGAAAGGGCGACTACCTAAGTTTTTATTTTTTAAGCATTCGATCATGAGGCTGCGTACTCACCAAAATAACGGAAAAAACTTACCGTCTTGAGGTGAGCGCAGTCACTCACCCAAGACATGAATAATGTGAGACACGCCCTCGTCAACAGCAACAGCTCCGGCCCCTGACGCAGGAGCTGACAAGGAGCACCTGAAGCTGCCGCTGTGACGCTGCTCGGCCCGAGAGATCACCAGGCTCCCGTTGCTCAGGATTGCAATTGACCTGAAGCGAAGACAGGCAGTCACGCTCAGGATTGCAATTGACCTGAAGCGAAGACAGCAGTCACGCTCAGGATTGCAATTGACCTGAAGCGAAGACAGCAGTCACGCTCAGGATTGCAATTGACCTGAAGCGAAGACAGCAGTCACGCTCAGGATTGCAATTGACCTAAAAAGAAGACAGCACACACATAGCAAAACATTGTAGCTCCATGAGTCCTCTGCTGCTACTTCCGTCGCTCCAAAATCTTGTAGACTCTCATGAGAAATCTTAGGAGCTGCCTGCCCTGCACGCGACCATCATTCAGTTTCGCTGAAGAGATGCAATGTCTAAAGGAACAATATCATAGACTCCATGCATTGTACCATGAACTAAGTTGTGCAGTGATCTGAAACTGTAAAATATTTCACATATCTCCCTTTACAGCTAAGTCAATATAAACTATTTCCCGAGATGCACTGATGAGTTACAGATTCCTAAAGAATCATTTTAGGGAAAATTCTATTCCCCTTAACGAACTTGAAGCGGATAGAGTGCGATTATTCGGCTACTTCGCCTCACCGTATAGCAACAGTTTTGACTACTAATGCTAAAGAGTCATTGAAAAGTATACGAAACTTAATAAACTTGACCTGTTATACCCAGTTAAAAAACTAAGACGTTTTCAAGTAATTTCTGTGCCGCGGTAGGCAAGATTCTAGCCGTGTTTTATTCGGAAAAGCAGCCGTTTTTTGGTCGCCATGTCCACTTTATAAGAATCCACTTCATAATCGAGCAAAAGCTCGATTTTCCCGGCTTGTTTATTATGCACTATGTTCTGCTACCTGTCGACCTAAACACGGCATGAATTTTTAACTGGATATAAGCTCAACAACAAAGAATAATTTCAAAATAAATTTGGTTCGATGGATTCACCTTAATTAATAGGCGAGCTGGTAGAACGAATATGACAGTGAATAAAACACTATAAGAAACAACAAAGCACCTATTACTTCTAAGATAAAATTATAAAACAAGAAATTCACAATGCCTGACAGAAAGGCTATTTGAAAACGCAAATGAAGAACGTCTTGCAGAATTCCCTTACTTTGGTTGTGTTCGGTCCTAAACATGAGTAAAATTCAGCACAGAAAGTCTTGTTTCAATTAGAGGGCAGATCATTGGACTGACCGGTCGTTACTCCCGATGGGGAGGCCGTTGAGCGTCCAGAGCCGTGCGAGGCTGGGGGCTCCCGACACGAGGCAGGGGAGCTCCACATCTTCCCCTACAGGAAGGCTCACTGTTTTCCCCACCGACCAAACTCGAGGAGCAACAGTGGCTGTTCACAATTAAAATCAGCACTCGCTACGTTGGAAATAGGTATTCATATTTACAGCGATGTTCATAAGGATGAAAAATCTAAACGTTTACTCAGCAGTTTTTCAGTAGTATATTATCGTGATCTTGAATAATCTGGCATACTTTAAGGTGTTCATCAAAAGCTCACGTTCTCTGATCAAATAATCAGCATTACCATTCGTATGTATTGCTAAGGAATAAGGGTAATGACAGGACGGAAACACGCGATATAATTGTCTATGAAATACAAATATCCAAGTCTAACTTTTTCGCCGCCTAAGCAATTTAAGCGATTAAATCGCTTAGGCAGAGAAAAACAAAACATAGATGCACTAAATTGCTGGCGTAAAGAAAGGATAAGGAGTTGTTACCGTCGTCAGCGGTGGCCGTGAAGACAATTTTGGAGCTCGGTAGCACTTCTCCCGAGGACGTCAGGACCGTCACCCACACCTGATATGGCCCGTAAATAATTACTATTTGCAGCTGATCTTCATTATAGCAACTCTGACGGATATTTTGCATTTGTTTCTGTAGTATTTATTTTGCTAGCAATTCACGGTTTTCTCAGTTACGAATTTGTTAAAGGATTTATTTCGTGTTTTATTTGACGTTTCATAACTTTTTGTCATTGAAAAGAAACGTTCCATGTTTACACACATTGACACCATTAAAGTAATGAAAATCTAGCAATTGTCCAGCAAACACAACCTACTTACGCACTGGCACCCAGTTCTCGCACATTTGTGTTGATATAATCAAACAATTAATTATGGCACGGAAGATCATGCACGCTAATAGATCATAAAACATAAAATGACCAACATGATGAAATTTCGGTGCTATTCAAAATAGCTCAATTCTAGAATCAAATAAAAATAGAATCAATGATTTGTGAACAAAAATAAAAATATTTGAAAAATAAAGGCATGGACTCCATAGTAGAAATTCTGTGAAAGGCCCCCCTCATAACACACGTGTCCTCACAGGCAAAAAGAAAGAAGGAATGGAAAAATGAGCGTACATAAGAATGCGATTATAGGCTCCAGTAAGAAGAAATACTCAATAACCTGCATTGGAAGGATAAGAGTGCATTTGTTAGATGAAAGTTTGAAGCACAGCATTTTTCAAATGCAAGCCGAAATTCTTATAAATTCAGGTCAAAAATTTGTTACACTTGCAAAATATTTCCTTTTTTATAAATCTCAAATCGTGTAGTATATAAGAGAACAGAAATAATATATAAATCTTCATTTGGTTTCATATAAATATTTCCTCAAAATTGCAGAGAGGTTAAACCATATTTTGCTCTTAAATATGTACCATATCATACGAACCTAAGCAAAAATGGATATTATAACTGCATTAAAAATATTAGCTTAAAATCACAACGAGACGGGATCTGAATTGACTCATACATAAATACCATCTCGTGCTGTAGATAGGAAGACCAAGTAAAAAATTTGGAATAAGCACAATTGTACAAAGGTACGAGTTGAAATAAAGTGGCAATGAGACGAACCTTAACTGGAGTGTGTGGCAGGTCAGTGAGGATGGCGTGCTGAGCTGTGGTGTTTAGCGCACTCCTGGCGCGCTCGCCCACACCGCCCACCGCCTCCCACGCCACCCGGTAGTGCGACGCCCTGGCCTCTGTTGCTGATGCAGACTTCCATGTCACTCCCGCCGTCTGGTGGCCCAGCGGCACCACCGAGACCACCGACGGGGGTGATGGCGCTGTGGAGGATGGCAGACAGCACTGTATCGTATGGTCACACAAGCTCAAGGACTAACGTAGTTACCCTCGTGGCCGGGGATTTCTATTCTGGTTCTATGGGGACTACATCAGGATTACTAGCCACATATAAATGCCACCAAACGAATGACTGTGATCCAGCTCAATATATATTTTCGAAGTATATAACCTTTTCTTTCCCCTGTTTTTCACAGTCGGTTTTCAATGCAGGATAGTATTGGCACGTACATTGAAAATTTCTCGTATATTCATTTTTTAGCAAAATGGGTATGTTTAAAAGAAGGAATTTCACTTTATTAAGAAGTTCGCTTTAACAAGTTAAAATTTAGGTTTATTTGAACGTTCTCTTCAACAGTTAAAATTGTACAAAAGTACAAATAAAACAGAAACTTTGAAAGTTTCTCACACATGGCAAAACTACACTCTGACGCCTGTTCGACTCAGTTAACTTGAGGGCACTAGATCACAGCAGCGTAAAAATAGAGACAGCCCGCAGTCGAACAGTCCAAAACACCGCCAAGACACTGGCAACAGCACGTGCTACGGGTAAAATTCGACGCACGAGTAGAGAGAGCGTCTCGATCCAACAGTCAGCGTACAAGGCTTACTCCTTGCTCGGTTCGAACTTCACTCTACGGCCTCTCTCTCTCTCACTCTCTTTCTCTCTCTCTCTCTGACTCCTGACTACCTGCATCCGTCCAACGTTCGCTGCAGCTACAACCTTTGACTAGTTCTCTATCTGCGCCTCTCAGTAATATTGCTCCAGTTAAAATTACTCGGTCACACCCTCGTACCAGATGTCTCGTCAAAGTTTGATGTCACAGCACAGAACCACAGGACTCACTGTCATTCTTGGTGGGGGAAGTTGAAAATATGCAAGTTGATCTGATTAAATAAGCCCTAACCTTAAAACCTCAAACTCGTTCACTCATTATAGGCTTGAGGGTCGAGATCCGAGCTCCTAAAATGTGTCCCATTTTGAGGCCGATATGTTTAACAGTTGATGCAATAAAATCCAATAACGCCAGTCTTGTTTCATAAGATTCTTTTTAGTCACAGTTAAAAATGCAGTATGATAACAACTGCATTGAGCATTTAAGTGATTCGATTTTTTAAACCATTATCTTGTTTACTTCAACCACAGGTCTATTCGACATAGTTAAATGCTGGGAGTTTTTACCGTAGACTGGTCTCATCAGCGTTAGAGACAGCATGAACACAAATACATGTGTATTCATGGGCTCTCTTCCACCATGCAGGAACAACAGTAATTTCATTTTTATGAATGAACAGCTTTAGAAATGCTTCTGAAATTGTAGATGTCAGTAGCTCCAGACACGTACTGCTAAAAATGAACAAAATTTTATGGCTTGAAATGTGGCCACGTAGCTCGGAGTGAGGCGGTCAAACCTTTACACTTGTGGAGAAAGAAAGAGTTAAGATTACGAAGATTTTGAAGGTACGCGGGTTTACTTTGAGCATTAACCCTATATGAAGAGAGGTTTGATGAGAGGTTTTTGAGCCTATATCCTAAACTGATATACACTTTCAGGTAACCACTGGAAAGTAAAATTTTAGAATTGTGTACAAGAGTGTTACTTTTGAAATAAGAACTTTTCATAAGCGTAACAAAAGTGTTTAAGCATTCACTTTAGTATCTGAACTTGCTGCAAACATACACCTGGACAATATGGATAAGTTTAAGCTTACGGTCATGCAGGGTGGAGCAGACGACGTAGGAGCTAACAACGCCTGTCCCTTGAGCGGTGGCTGCAGCTACGCTGACTCTGTAGCGCGCACTGGGCGTCAGTGACACGAGTCTAGCTGACAGTCCTTCTGACACCACAAGCACTCCAGCCTCTGATACAGCGTTCACGCTGCTGCTAACGCTCGGACTGCGAAAAGGAGCAAATGAGTGAATTAAATCTTAAAAGCTCCGGTCTTAACAACACTCAGAGAACGGAAAATAAGTTAATGAAAATCTGGATGCACCATCTATGTAGATCAATAACTGCAGAATTTTTAAATATAGTCATGCTTAGACACACGCGTGAGTGAAACAAATCTCAGTGGCACACAAACCGTAAACTTTAAGTACCAGAATTGTTTAAAATTTACCTTTTCACACATGAATGATAATAAAAATCCAAGAATGAAGATTATTTGAGTTAAATTTATGAGAACAAAACTCTCAGTCATCAATTTTTATTTTGCCTCAGACATGGAAGATAAAAATTGACAGCAACATTTATGACACTAAAATTGCAGAAAAATAGTAATGCAATACCATTAAGAAATAGAAAATGACATTTGCAAACTCACTTCCATCTGTGGGCGACAGATAATTGACATGGCCCCAACAGGCATGCTTCATTACATAATTTCATTCTGAGTTCTAATATGGAGCGCTTCTCGCCACGCAGAACGTCGCTATGTATGCACGTGAAAAGTAGTGATAAAAAATGTATACAGTGATTTTTAAAAATGGATCCTTAAAAGCCTTTGAGAACTCCAAAAATTTCATATGAATTAGAAAAAAACAAAGCATTTGCGCAATTCTGAGAAATACTAGTTCCATTTTGATTGTTTTTGAATATGATATACTTCATCTACCGCCCCTCAGCCCCCTTTGAGCGCAAACAAGAATCGACACCATAAAGCAGGCTGTTCATTACGGCGCTGGGGAGATCTGGTCCAATTCGCTGGATTTATACCTCAACGGATGTCTTGAGTTGGTGTAGATTTGTAGGTTTTCATGGCAAACTCTTCTTCTCAGGTCTCCCTCAAGGAAAAAGTTCAAGGGTGATAGGTCAAGGGACTTAGCTGGCCACTCAATATCGTCAAATATTGAGATCAATTTTTCGGAAAATGCTCTCGCGGAAAAACTCATTTGAATCAATTTTCTTTCAGAATGTTGCATTTCATAATTAATAAAAATAAAAATAGTATTCCTAATGACTGCATAACGTTTTGTTTTTTAAATCTATCCGATATTGCAGGAGTTATAATAGAATTTTTTAGGTCCCCAAATTTAAAAATCACCCTGTTTGTTTCTGTGCATAGGTTCACTGCTACGAGACTTACGAAGGGAGAAAATAAGATTAGTGTATTGATGTGAAGACGTTATCTCTGTATCTATCTCGGACGAACTTAAAATAAAATCGCAAACACCTCATTGACTGACCTCCTGCTCTCGCTGCGGTCCGATGCAACTTCCTCAGTGAAATGGGTGAAACTCTGAAGATCAGAGTGCTGCCTGGACGTTGAAATCTGTTCAAGCATCGGACAGATGCACGAAGCGTTGCCTGCAAAAAATATTCATAAAAAAAAAATATTTTTAAGATGCGTAGAGTAGGGCAAATACCAGGGCGTTTTCTTAAGTAGATATTAACTAGGACATTGGAAATAAATATCGGCTGTATTTGCAATGCGATTAAAAATTACTGATAGTCAGAACGGAATTATAATTGCATTCATTGTCAAACTCTGCTCCAGGTCAAATAGAGCTGTCATAGATTCCCGTGTTCATTCTACTGAAAAACCTGGCCAGATTTGAGCGACCATAGAGGAACACGATAGAGATTTGGATTGAATAACACGATCACAGAAATAAATTTTAGCCTTTTGATTGATAACAACTAAAGAGGTTACATCAATAATTAAAAAATAAAAAAATTGTTGTAAAAGAAGAAAATAGCAAAAACAAAGACACTCAGCTGCTCAGTACGCCACCCTTCTCTACAAGAGAGTCATACTAGCCAAAAAACATTTCTAACTACTCAAAATAGAACAAATTCGAATGATTTTGGCTGGTTTTGTAGTAGGTAGCTATGGATGACGCAGAGGAGCGTTTATTCTCCGAGATTTACAGACGAAGGCAAGTACTGTCAGCATACGAAGGCAAGTACTGTCAGCATCTTTCTTCGAGTTGAGCATAGAAAGTCTATGTAACTCTTGAAGGCCTCAAAATATCTAAGATGGGATGATTGACAATGCAATCAGCATGATGCCCTTCAATATTCACTTTGGGAAAATGGACAGAGCACCGAATAATGAGGAAAATATTCTCCACAAGGCCACATCGATGGAAAAAGATCTCAGTTGTACCACGTAAACACACCCCCGTGAGGCAGCCTCTGGTAGGCGACTCTATAGTTGAGCACGAGGCCGTTGGTGGCGTTGGCTGGCGGAGGCAACCACCTCACCACCAGTGTTGAAGAGGTCACGCCTCTGCACTCCAGCTCGCGAGGAGCGGCTTCAGGGGCTGAGAAGGAGCGCTAGTGTAAGTATTCGTCTTATGACTTACAGTGTAGCCCCCTGCTCACAAATGGAATGATCAGTATAACAAATCCTGCTCTGCAGCACCAAAATAAATGAACTAACTGCTTGAATATACTTCTTTAACTGCTACAAACGTCAAATATACCACAATGAAATCTACGAATCATAGCAGTTGCTTCTCGCAGCAAAAGAAGCCGCGAAGTATTTCATAACAAAAAGCTGATCTAACAGAAATGCGGGCATTCGGGACCGACTGCTCTCCAGCGTGGTGAAGTTGAGAGGGGCGGACGCAGGCCCTGCCCCGAAGGAGTTGGCAGCGCGCACGACCACCGCGTACTGCACCGCCGGCAGCAGGTTGGACAGCACGACCCTCGTGCGGCTGGCTGCGCTGGTGGCCAACACAGACAGCGTCACCTGCCCACCCGCCGTGCCGCCACCTCGGGCTGTGGGGAGTGGCGAGGGATGCTTAGTGGACATAGTTACGGAACGAGGTGCTACACATTGCGCCTACACTGTCTTTGTTCTGGCTTTCTTTCGGTAAGCGAACGAAAGTTCAGATGATAGAGAAGATAGTAATGTATTTTTCCTGTTCTGTGAATGTCTACAGTGAATAGGCACATTTGTGGAATATTTTAATCCAGCATTCAAAATAATTGTGAGTATCCTATGCCACTTTATATTCGCAGAACATCTGTGAAAAATGGAACAAAGAAGTTAGAAAGATTTTTCTGCAGTTGTCCAATTTTGTACAATTAAATCAGTTGCACGGAAGGAGCACGAGTAATTCAACAATAATGTTATTGTCAAGTGATGCGATACCACAGCCGTACAGTTTTTTCTTTAGCTAATCGAAATTTTTATGTTTGCATGGTCGCAGCTGTAGCAATATGATTACGAAATTTCGCCCAGTACGGTTTCAGTAGTTCGTTAGCACTTATAGTTTTTTGTTTTGCAGTTAAACTTGGGAAGAAAATGTTACCAACATGCACGCGAGTACGTTCACTTCAACAACAGTACTGGACAGGGCCCAGAATATGAACTGATGCTAAAGTACCACTGTTCTAACTAAGACGGTAGTGATAATACAACGACAGCAGGAATACTCATCGCAAGTGAGACGCGCATTAGAGAAAAAAAGGCAGGGGATGCCAGGCAGCACAACTCCCAACACGCCAATAAGAGCACAAGAGGAGGCAGTGGAGGCCGGGCAGCACAACTCCCAACACGTCAATAAGAGCACAAGAGGAGGCAGTGGAGGCCGGGCAGCACAACTCCCAACACGCCAATAAGAGCACAAGAGGAGGCAGTGGAGACCGAGCAGCACAACTCACGAGGCTGGGAGCGGGCCTGACAGTAAGTGCTGGTGTCCCCGATGTGGATGTGTATGACGGTGCTGGTGCTGCAAGGAGGGTTCGTGTCCAGCCCCACCACCAGCGCCCTGTAGTCCAGGCTCTTGCTGCAACATCACATGCGATGCACTGTAAGAGGTATATTTACGCTTCTATGCAGCGGAAGCACAATAAAGTTGAAGGGAAAATTTAGGAATTCGATGGAAAAAATGTTCCTGCTTGAAGGTACTCAAATCAGTGAAAATTCTAACAAAAGTTAACTCTAAAAAATCTCCAGAAATTCCCAAGACCAAAATGTTTTGATAGTATTTATGAATTCTGTAAACGTTTTTACTTGGAAACTTTTCAGTAATCAAATTAATGATGAAGTAATTTGTACTTTTTTATTAGGAAAAACTTCTTGATGCCATGACTTGTGAACACAGTAACAATTGGATAAGAATTCCTTAACTGATTTGCATTCAGAAAACCAACATCTGGTAATGATGCAACACCTGCCGAGGATACCGTCATGATATTCCTAAATAGAGTTTTGCTCTTCAGTGTGGGATTTAGGCTGTAGTTTTTAAAATTCTGCTCGGGAGAACTTGATTGATATGCTGAACTTTATTGAAAAAATCAATTTAGGATTGTGGGTCCTGTCATATTATCTCAGTTCACATCACACGACTTCATGCAGTAGCCCAGCCAGGAGGGGGGAGGCCACAGGGACCATGCCCCCCC
>JACJUY010004414.1:25589-72117 GCA_014220935.1 Platorchestia sp. MABIK
GCTGGGGCCAGTTTCAGTCGCCGTTTTAAGTAAAATAAAAAATGAAAATAAAAAGATTGCTGATAGTTAATTTTTGGCCCCCCCTCCGAAATTTTTTGTGGGGGATCCTGGTTCCCCGCAAAATTTTCAACTGACTGTGCCACTGACTTCATGAGTTCAGCCCGTGAATTACTCCGGTAGCTCGAGTCAAAATTGCTTATCTGGGCTCACCAGATAAACGACATTTCTGTAAACTGACGACATTTTGGTGTTGTCGAATGAGATTTAAGGAGCATTCAAGCTGCATTTAGTGATTGATTTGATATGATTCAGTTCGAAATTTGTTCAAACGAAAAAATTTACACACTTTATTTTCACATGAAATCTATCATTTTTAGCAGTTTTAATGCGCATAACAATAATTGTGCACGCATAAATGTTCAGTAGAATAAAGGCTTCCAATAAACAGTATAATTGTAGCAGCCTGACCACACCCCTTCCCTCTGTACACTAAAGTACTGTAAATCCCTAGTCCAACGTGACAAAGGAGCAATTATCTCATACTATTGAGAAGCACAGATTTATCTTCTCTTTTATGGGAATAAAGTGACAGTTTATTTTGTACAAGACTCTGATGTTTAAATTTTCTTTAAAAAAAGGAGATACCTATTTCGCACCTCATTTCTGAATAAGAAGTCCCGATGTTAAACTTATCAAAGCTGATATGGACTCCACTCAAACTGCCGTTGATCAATGATAGAACAGCTTGAGAGCGTCCTACCCATATTGCTCACTGCAATAGACACACAAGCGGCTCTGATAGAGCTAAGCTAAAGTTACAGCACAGAGCAGGGTTTACTTGAGGAAGCCGTAGCCGACCCTGTAGTGCTGCAGAGGGCCGTGGGTGGCAGCAGGCGGCAGCCAGCTCAGAGTGGCGGTGTGAGCAGACACGCTCTCGGCCTGGTGCACCGAGAACCAAAAACTATTCAATTTTTGCATGAATTCAGGCATAAAAGGGATACAGCAGCAAAACGTTAGCTGCTAAAGCACCACGTGCCGTGGTGAACAGCCTTAATATGAAATCTCTTCATCAATGCCTGAAAGTGCGAATGGGTGTCATGTGCACTGCCTCTACCTTTACGCTTGCTCGTGACAACAGCCAGCGAGTTAAACCTACGCCAGATTATCCTCTTCTGAGGAATATTTGGCAGTTATTAAAGTTGATATCCTGATTTTTACGACAGCCTAGTCGTATTTAACACATGTAAGATTAAGAGTTCACTTCAGCATTGACAAAAAAAAAGACCAAGGGAGTACACAGGCGAGTGAATGAAAAATTTGAAAAAAATAACTATGTTTGGTTGGTACAGAATTCGTGAATTATTCGTAAACTTTCATTTCTTTCTATTTTTAACTGAAACCAAAACCTGCTCTCAACTCAGAGGACAAAAAGCAACAATATCGTATGCAAAGTTTTCCAAATAATAATCAACGCTTTGCAAAGCTATTCAGCAAGATGAATGGGTTTCAGCATTTTTTTTATCATCTAGAAAGTTTGAAGGAAATCTTAATTACTTTAGTTTTAGAGATACTTTTGTCAGCAGCAATCGACTGGCCTTTTTCTACGTTCTTTATTCAATATTGTTCATGTGCATAAAAAAATAATGCCGATAGTTGACTGCATTTCAGTCAATTTGTCTGAGAAACCATCATGCTTAGAGCTAAAGATGATTCATTAGCAGCAACGAGCTACTGACTTTTCCTCGTCAATTTCTACCGAGAAAGAAACGCAAGAAAGAAACGCATGTCAAGAACAGAAAAGAGCCAAGTAACTCATTCTCAAGTTACTACAGATTACCATGCCATCAAACACCAATCACGCACAATAGAATAGAAATAACTAGCAGGACCCGTGGAAATTCTGCGGACAATGTCATCAATAAGCCAGGTGGATCCGCGAAAAAATTCGCGGAAAAAATTCCACATTAGTTAACAAATTTTAACAAAACTTATTCTAACCTAACGTATCTAACATATTCTAACTTATCTTAACCTGAAATATTCTAACCTATCTTGTCCTAACCAATGCTAACCAAATCTATCCTAGCCTAAAATATCTTAACCTAACCTAACTTTAATCAATGTCATCGTTAGGCTAAGTGGACCCGTGAAAAAATTCGGTCAACATTACCTAACAAATTCTAGCATAACATATTCTAACGTAACACATCCTAACATAACAAATACTAACGTCTCAAATCGTAACCGAAGCTATCCTGATAATAAGTAGAACATAAAAAACCGTGAACCCGTGAAAAATTTCATTAACATTACCGAACCTATGCCTAACCTATCTTATCCTAACATATCAATGCATGTTAAGGCGATTATTTTATGTAACGCTCAGGAATTCGGTATCCACGATACCGCAAACTAGAATGAGAGCGTTACACACGAACTTTAAGCTAATTAATTTTTATAAATGTCATATGCACAGACACCACTTGTCACGCCCAGCACCAATAGGTGCAGGCGGCCTTGTGTTGGCCGACAAGAGAACGTGGCGTTCGTATTCAGGCTTGCCTTGAGCTGGAGAGGTGGTCCAGGAGCCTCTCGGCCGGTTGTGACGTATACGGGCCCAGCCCTGTCACTGGTGCCCACCGCGTTTACCGCCGCCAGATATACTGCGTAGCGAGTGGAGGGCTGCAGGGCTGTGAGCCGCACGCTCGCAGTCCGAGACTTGGTTTCGTTGGTGAGGCCTTTGGCAACCACACAGATGAATTATCGGAAATGCTTTCATTCACACTGTCACACACCGCTGCAGTGAAAGAGGATATTCCTCAAACGGAGTAAATGATCTAAAGAAAATTGATGTACAAGACCTATCTTGCTAACTATTCAATAGATATGCATAAGAATTTTTTATTAGCCGAGATAAGAATTATAATCTGTCAGATTTCAGAGTAATCTCATTTAGGCATTTTCTTTTATTAGATTTGGTAAGATAAGTTAATTTGGCCCATTTTAACCCCAACAGCTGTATTCCTAAGAGAGAAAGGAAAAGGCATCATTTAGTATTGAGTTATGGGAACATGGAATGTACGCACAAGATAAATTTAAACGCAAAATTTCCTGCTTATAAAAACAATGAGTTAGGGAAAAAGTTTATGAAAGAAGATTAAAGGTGCAGGAGAAAGTAGTATGTGCCGCAAAACAGGACGACAGTGAATTGAAAGATAATATTCAGTGAAAAATGAAAAACGTCTATTCCATTTTAAGAACAGGACGGCCTTCTTATCTTTTAGCTCGAGACCTCCAATTTTACCTCCAGATTGGCCAATTCCCATAGATACAGTAGTTGTACCAGGTTGAGGAGAAATTTTCTTGGACCTACGACAAAACTTAAGATACCTTATCATGCCAAATCTTTCTCTTTATGATGGTAAATGTCCACAAAACTTTCTTTGTCTTCGTCGTGCAGCTGTCTTATGATACATCAAAATATTTCGATCTTGACTGTGAATTTAAAAAAAATTTTCCTAACCATTCTGGCATCAATGTCACAAAAAACGTCTATTTTTCATGCTGGAAAAGTGGTAGTGCCATACAACTTTTAATAGAACCATTTTCTAATTTTACATCAGAAATCACCATCGTCGGAGGTGTAAGTGATGACGTAAGTTGTGTTGGATGCTGAAGAGGTGGAGAGGGAGGAGTTAGAAGACACAACTGGCTCCCACTTGAGCGACACAGAGCGAGAGTCTTTCTCCACGACTCGAACCCCCCGAGGAGGAGGCGGCACATCTGAGGAAGATCAAAACAATCAGGTGGTGACCAAGAGCAGCACAAGGCTCAGCTCCAGCGACCAGAGAAGACAAAATACACGTCCAGCGGTTAAACATTGGCAGCAGCGCGCAAGCACAACACCATCCTCACCGAGCACCCTAAGCACAAAATCAGCTGCCCGTGTGCCGTGGAGGTTGGAGGCTTCACAGCGGAGCACGGCAGAGTCTGCAGCTGAGGCGTCGCGTAGGATGAGCTTCATCGTTTGGTCCGAGGTCGATGAGTTGGAGACTCGTTTCGTCTGGTACCTGCAAGACAGTTCTGTATGATGGCACTTCTAATAGGGCCTCAGTTTAAAGTATGAGTATTACCATGAAGGAGGAACATTGAAAGAATGAAGTATGCGAATGCATTTGAAGTGATTGAGAGGAGCTAGAAAGTTGTTCTAGTAGAGCTTAATAATAAACTTAAAACAGATTATTTATAAAATATTTTCAAATTCAAACAGAGGATCAAATGCTTACAGAGCGAATAAGTTGTGCCTCTGTTACTTAGATTGAAGAAGGCGCTCAAAAAGAAGAATACCTGGGATCGGAGCCGATATAATGGGGCAGCCAAGTGAGAGAGGGAGGCGGATCTCCCCGAGCATGACACGTCACGGTGATGGTGTCCCCCAGCATCCCCTCAACCTCTTGCTGCTGGGCGGGGAACCACGGCGGCTCTGGCGTGCACACAACCTCACTTTCCAATGTGATCACCTACAATGGATCTTCAACTCACGAGAACATTGAAATCATCAACTCAGCGAGCAATGAAAACGAGAGCTTACGATGCATTGAGCAAGTTTCGCCATTGACAAAAAATATAATACGAAGCGACTGTAGTTACGTTTCATAACCCTGTCAAGTTATTTTTTGAAAATTCAGAAAATAAGAAAGATGATGCATGGAAAGAATATAAAACTAGTGCATCAGTTCTGCTGTAGATCTGCAGCAATGAGCACACATTTGGATAGTCACATGTTTCGGGTGTCCTACGAAATTTTTAAGCACACTTCAAGAATAATTCTCAAGTCCTTCTCCGATGGAGTAAAGATTAAGTTCAACCGAGGTAGCTAGCCACGCATGTATTTCTAAAGGGCGAATGAGGTTGAAAAAAGGGCTCAGAGCTTCTAATTTTTCCCGATGGACGAACCTAGAATTTGTGTCAGTGCAAAGTGGGAAGAAAATAGTAAATGCAAGGCCTACTTGATTTTAAATCAAAACCCGCACCGGGCATATAAAGAATAGCTGACTGAGCACAAGAGCTCACCATTAACGTAGACAGTGACGAGTTTACTGACGTCAGCGCCGACACCGTTGACGGCCTCACAGAGGTAGCGACCGGCCGCCACTCGCGTCGCACCGCGGATCACGAGCACGCCTTCGTTGCGAGTCCGCTCGAGCACACCGACCTCGGTGCTGGGGCTGCTGCTGTTGCCAACGTCATGAGAACTAGCACCGCTGCGAGCATCCCGAGGAGTACTGGCACCAGCGCCTGCAGAAAGGAGAGGACAAATTTCAGATCAATCACTAGAATAAGTGACTCTTGAACTTGCTGCCCATGAATTCCATTCAATATTTTGAAAATTAAAAAGACTGCCGTAGGTAATAGTACTTTGAAATGTACTTCTACTTCTGTCATGACTCTGAAAAACACTATTGATGCCCTCACCTGTATCCAGTCGGAAGTTGTTCTTGTGGAAATCGAGTTGAGGTAAATGAGCGTCCTGTTGATAGAAAGGTGAAGCACCTGGGTGAGTTGCCCTAGCTTGGTGGAAGTTTATTCCTTTTTCCACAAACTCGGTCATTCTTGATCCTTGAGTTACCTCCGTGTCACCAGAACCAGCAACTAATACTTCGCTCTCAGATGGAAATCCGAATCCGGCTGAAAATGATCGAACAGTCGATTCTTCAGCGGCAGAATTTCGAGTCCAAGAGAAGTCGACTGTCTTCACTGGGACGTATTTTCCATTCTCTGAAAATAAAACCACATCTTGAAAAATTACAAAACCTCACATCTACGCGCTAAAATCTTTTATACGTTGTGAAAGAATTTTCTTCGATTTTTAAACGTATTACTAAACCATGTTTAGTTAGTAGCATTAAATCATTTTTTGCGTCAATGCTGGATTTAAAGTGTCCAATGGTGGCAGACAAATAAATGAGAATATTTTACTGAGTTGCTGCCTCGGTTGCCTACACCGAGCACAGATCTGCACACTTGAACCAAATCGAATGAATTTGCCAGGTGTGCACAGTTAACAATTATGGCCGCACAAACGGACACTAAATGATATTTAGTCATTAGAAAGTTATAAATTGCCTCAACAATCTGTATACATTACCACGTTACAATAAGCAATTTTTCATTTGCGTTGACAGTATAGAAGCAGTCTTAAAGATAAATGCCACCTAGATGTAACGTTCCTGCCAATTTATTGCAACGCTGAACCATTACAATTTAATTATGTCCACTGAAAAATGACAATTATTCAACCGAATAACTGCAGCTTGACCACTGTATGCATACATAAACAATATAAATTAGAAAACAAGAAAAAATGAGAGGGCGACACATTTCAGTAGCAGCAGGAGTCTGACCAGAGAGCCTGCGCCAGGTGACGGCAGGGAGAGGCACGCCCCTGGCACTGCAGGGCACACGCAAGTCGCCTCCCACGCGTACCTGCACGTCCTCAGGCTCCAGCACCCACTGTGGGGGGACTGAAGGAGACACCACAATTTACGCTCATCGCGAAACATCAATGATTAATCAATGTGCGTGTGTAAGTCATTTACCAAGGTCAAACGGAACTTAATTAAGTTGGTTAGCGATAAGCAAAAAGTGTCTAAAGTATGCGCAACTGTTTTGTAAAGAAATAAAGCAAAAACTGTATCTACAGAGGGGGAAAAGTCCCCGGACTCTTTTTCAATGTGGAGCTAAAACTAGTGACATTTGTCTTTATAAAAAAAATTTCACCCATTTAATTGCTAATGTCTGACCATCACATTTCAGATGGAATTTTTAGTTAAAACTTTATGTAGTATTCTGAAAAGGAGTAAACACCAATGTGGCCTTCATCTTCGCCTGATATGAACCCCGTGGACTTCAGTGTTTGGTCACTGTTGGAGACTGAAGTCTGTGCATCATCACACGCCACAGTTGACGATTTGAAGTCGTCCCTAAAGATGTCATGGAACAAAATATCGCAAGAGAATCTGTGTGTCACTGTTGGAAGTTTCTGAGGAAGATTTCAGATGGTGATCAAAGCAAAAGGAGGGAAAATTGAAGAAAAAACTTTTATTTGATTTCATAGTAGTAAGTAAATTAATGTGAGGACAATTATTGTTTTATTCCACTATTTTACTGTAGATATATTACCAATTACCTTACTCCGGGAATTTTTTCCCCACCATGTATTCACGAAAGAAGATGGAAATATGATAAGATAGAGTTATGGGCTGAACTTTTGGAGTAATTTTTTCTTGCCTACATCCCGTGGATATTCTGTGAATTCAATGTATGTCGCAAGTTAGACGTGGTCACTGCATTAAAATATAAACTCGGTGAAGTTGGCAACTTCTGAAGTTAAAACATGTTTAATAATTCAACAGAACATAAAATAGGCTTATGCTAGTGGAACACAGGGGGAAGATTGAATAAGAGATTGCAATCGGGAAACGGAATATCGCAGTAAAAACAGCACAAATGTTAAGACGGTTTTGATAGAAGGTTTCTTCCAACTGTCAGTGAAGAATATGGCAATTGGTTTGAAGAATATGGCAATCTTGAAGAAAATGCGGGAGATATGTTGATGTTGAGGTATATTGTTCCTGATGTAAACTAGAAAAGTATGTGTGTTTTCAGGGATTAAAATTCTAGACACTGTCATTGACTGAAAAAGTGTTTAGTTCTTCGTAGAATGACTGGTTCTTACTAAATCACGTGCTCGTGCTTTGTCACGAACTGACTGGTCATATAAATTCAGAGATGTGCTAAACATGATGTAAGACTTCAAAATTACATCTTTCGTCAAATATTTACATTCGAATGTTGTTAGCAAGTTAACTTGAGATTCTACGTAGAATTTAGCTACAGAGATAAAATAAGCACCTATAACTTAAAATAACTTGTCTATAAGTTATCAATGAGCGCTTGAAATAAATTGAACAAATAGCGTAAAAGTTTAACCTAAGGAGTTGTGTTCAAGCGCGAGAACCTTCACGGTGAATCAAGTGCAGGTTAGGAACAAACCTGCAACAGAGAGCTGAGCTGACGAGTAGGTAGCACGTGCAGCGTTGGCGGCGGCGCAGGTGTAGTTGCCGGAGTGCTCGGCAGAAGCTGCTTCTATGACCAGCAACGACATCATCTGGTTGAGAAGCGTGATGTGGACACCCGGCAGCTCTGTGGCGTCTCTAGCGAGCAGGTCCTCAAACTCTGGCAGAGTCTTGCGCTCCGATGAAAAAGTGCCTTCTGTAATTGTGGCGCCACATCGCCGCCGTCAGAAGGAAGGAAGTTTGCGTCATAATCGAGCGACGGTGGGAAACAAAAATATACTCGTGATTTGTTGTTGCCCAATATTTATTTGTCAGAGCTTCTGAACAGAAAACAAAATTAGCATATTTAGATAAGTGAGGTACATTTTTAGCTTTGGTTCGTTTAAAAATAATCTCTCATAAACCAAGCTCATGTTAAAGCAAAACTCGAAATTCTCACATCTACTGCCCCTAATGATTTTAAGGCCCTGGAAAATATTCATAAACACAATCCGCTTTTGAGCGACGCAGTATGCTCGGCTCCTCAGGAAAAATGTACCACGTTAGCCAATTTTCATTTCTTCTTTTATTATTTTTTGTGCGTAATTTGAAGAAAATATGTACTGGAATATTAGTATTTTATTGACTTTTCAGATTTTGAAGGTGAGTGTTACTTCAATCAAAGTCTTTAATTTCTCAAGATTATTAATATAAAATGTTTCCGCTTTCATATATTTTTTTTTCCAAAGTGAAACTCCTCGCTACCTCAATCACATCAATATTTTGTGATCTTAATTATTAACAGAAATATCACCTACCCTAGTGCTAAATTTTCAAAAGCTTCTGATGAACAAAATTGAATTAGACAAACATTCTTTCAACAAATGAATAATCCTTTGAATATGTTCTGGCCATTATTTGACAAGACCATGCAGCTGTATCGCGCACTATCACAGCTCAATATAATTAGAAAAGTCCAATCAAACTTGAGAGGACTTAGCTATACTAAAATGCTCGCAAAAAGTTGCGTCCAGACATGAAGCAGAGCCCTGAGGCAGACTCACGTTGCCGGATGGAGGCAGAGGAAGAGGAGGAGGCCCGGAGGAGGCGGCCGTCCTTAAGCCAAACGATGCTGATGGGAGGGTCGCCTTCCTGCACGAGACACGTGGCCTGGGCAGGCATTCCTGCCCGGGTGCCGCGGCTCATCATCACCGGGGCCAGGCGAGGTGGAACTGCAAATTTAAGTCATGCATAGTGTTTAACCGAGTACGTATCGGAATTCTGCACGTGTGCTCTTGAATGTATTCATGTAATCTGAGTAATATACTACGTGTAGACAAGGACATTTCGTCAACAAATAGAAATAATTAAATTTAACTTCGAGAAAAGATAGAAAAGGTAAATATTCATCAATACCTTCACATTCCATCAACTATGAACAGTTCTGTTGTTCAAATACCTTCTGATCGTTAGAGGAACTCCAATGCTTTTGCTGAAAAAAAGCTTATAAGAACGAAACACGCTCACCAAAAACACGCGCAGTCCTGGTAGCTTTTTTCAGCTTGGTTGCTCATAATATTTTCTGAACTCTTAAACAGAGCAAGATTTGAGAAGAAAATTTTTAAAAGATTTAAGTTTATGAACTTATTCCGCAACTCAGAGTCTAGCGTTACCATCAGTTAGTAATGGGTCCTCGTTTCAGAAACGTTTTCATTTCAGTTCGAGAAAGTGCCCTGCCAGTTAGCTCTTTGTTAGTTACAGCTATCGTTTGTGCCCGCACACCAACAATTTAGACCTGAAATATCTAGATGTATTGCCCACAGCTGAACACGCTGAACACTTCCCTTCAATTCGACGCTGTCCCCAGCAGCGCATGCAGGGCTCATGAAGGATACGCTAGCCATGAGCTGCGCGGCTCCCAAGACAAATCGAGAGCTGAGGCATCCCTCACTTGCGACGGTGAGCTTGAAGGTAGTCGAGTCGGAGTGTCCTTTTCTGTCAGCTGCGGTGCAGGTATACCGTCCGCTGTCCGCTGGTGCAGTCACCTGGAGGACGGTGAGCTGACCATCGCTGGACACCATCTGGCGACGTGACACGGGCAACTCCACACCATCTGAGGAAACGGCGAGCGGATTGCATGTTTTTAACAAAGAAATACGAATTTTTCTTTTAATTACTAAAATCGCCTCGTTCAGACAGCTTAGCTCCTCAAGGGAAAAATGAAATAGATCGAACGAAATGAGCATGCTTAGTTAAAATTATGCACGCTGACAAATTCATGATGTAGAGAATAAGGATCACTGCTGCATGAACTATAGTGGACTGAGACAATTTGAGTGCTTACTTCTATGAAAATAATGTATTGAGACACATTTAAAATTTCAACGAATGCTTAAGAAATGTTGCAACTCGTCTTTGCGTTTCATTTCAGCGTTTGTTACTTTAATTATAGGTACAAAAAAGCTACCAATTCCAGTACGCCATTTTATCAAGCAAACACCACTCAAGAATCATTGCTCAGTGAACAGTGTATTATGACTTATAGACGAGGTAAAATAACATACGCCTCGTAGTGTGAACTAGGTACAGTACCCTTCAATTCCTAGATTTGTACATGACAACTTTCACTCATCCTACGCACCTGTGGAATAGGCAACAACATTCTGAGTCCCACCTTTGGCCCAGGTGATGCGGGCGATAGGATGACCCCCAACTGGACATCTGACGGAGAAATTTGCCCCTGCCACGGCCGTCATGGGCCCCATGGGACGTACGGTGGGAGGGCCGTACACGTTCAGTCGGGCCTCATGAACCTCAGCACCGGCTCGGTTACGGGCCTCGCATCTGTAGAGACCTCCATCCGTGATGCGAGCGCTGCTGATGTTCACGTGACTGATGACGTCACCGTGCGCTGACACGAACTGTCCAATCAGAACTCTGCAAATAATTACCTGTATTAACTATACACATTTTTGACTATACACATCATAAAACACCATTCAACACGAGACTACGCAAATGTTCCATTTTTATAACAGAACGATGTGCGATGATGGATATCTTCAGCGATTTTAGGTAGAAGAATGCGACTACAGCATTCAGTTCCTACTATTTTAATCAATAGATACCAAGAGGTGTAAGTCAGCATTGTAAAAGTATTTGAAATTTTTACCACATAAGCGAGCAGTCCATATTACGGAAGCTCATTGCTCATTCGATGTTTTAATTCTATCACTAGATTAGATGTTAGTTTAAGCCTCCCTAACCACAACAAAGACGTTCCGAAGAGAGCAAGGCGGAAAGGACCATTTAGTATGAACTTAAGGCAACGTGGGATCTATGCATAAGGTGCATGGAAACAGTAAGCTGAGAAAGAAATTTATGAAACAAGATAAAAGTTGAAGAAGGAAGTCGTTGGTGCTGAAAAGCAGGAGAGTAGTGAATTGAGAAAAAAAGAGAGCCCGCAACAAAACAGAAAAAATTTATTCAATTACAACTACAAGGAAGGTCTACCTAACCTATAATTCGGGACCTCACATATTCCCCGTAGGAACGCTAATACTCGTAGATACACTATTTGTATCTCCCCTGAGGAGTCTAATTCTATAATTAAAAGGAATGTTGAGTTAACAGATCCAAACTCGTTTTACTTGAAGTTCTTCATATTTTTTTACAAAAACGATTTAATCTGCAACAAGTCTTTTCAGTTTAAATTCTCTAAGAGTTTGAGGGTCAAAAATAGTCCGTTTTCATTGTTGCAAGCAATCACTCAGAGATATTTACATTGAGAAGAGTTCGTCGCTCAAGATTTGAAGTTCAAGAACCCGTCACATAATTTTTGCCTGATTTTCTCTGAATAACCCCAGAACTGCTCGAATTATTTAGGATAAATTCAATAAAGATTTTCATGGTAAAATAATTCAATCTTTATTTTGTCACTAAACGTTAAACGTCAGTATTTGCGCAGCCATACTATCGATATCATGTAATATGACAGCGCAAATACTGAAGTTAAATGCTTAGCGAAATCGCAAGTGTCTATTGACACTTGCGTCAGGCTATCACTGACATCAGAATGAGGAAGGAATTGCATGAAAATTGGCACTGAACTTCAAAAATCGCATTAGAGAATAAATTCAACAAAAAATACAACATACTACGCTATTTTCAAAAGAGGACAGGGAAGTTCTCCAGGATGTTACAAGTTTAACAGGGCTGCACTAATGCGAAGTTCTGAAGGGATCTTGCACGCTTGTATCTGCATGTCTGTCTCCGCTGAAGAGATTACGGTCGCTGAATTTTCTGCCTCTAAACCTCGACTTGAGAAATCATTCATACGCTGTGGAAGTTGGTGGTTCACATGAACGTACCACAGAATGATTATTGAGGTAAATTTTTATTAGCGAGATTTTTCTTCACTTCACTATTTATATGTTGAGCGAGAACGACAGAAATGACTACCCTCCCTGTAACTGCAAACTCTCTCTCAGAACTTAATATTGAGCTGATCTCTTGTTCCTAAAACGCTGTTGCTGGAACAACACTGGGAGCAAAAGTTAATAATCCTATTTGCAAAAGTTTAATTTGACCCGGGATATTCAACTTCATAGCAAAGCTCAAAAGTCAGTAGCTTTGGAAACAGCAGACTCGTAGGTCCCGCATGATTGCGTCCGTAGCGCCCTCCAGTCACTGGTTAATCAAGAAACATGAACTCTGTGACTTGGGCTGCAGTTGTAGCGCCTTATGGATAAACTTGCACCAACGCGGTTTCGCTCGACGACGGAGCGCCTATGCATGTTGCGGGGCAACAGCACACCGCATTTGCTTTGAATTTATGCAACGATGTGTCAGCTGAGAGGAGACAGAAACGATAGGAAACTTGCATCAGAAAACTTTTTCTTGTCCTCAGGTGACACCTTTTATAAGTTGACGGGGAGTGCAGCAATGAATAAGACAATACCAAGAAAGACGTGAACACCGAGATAAGAACAAATAAGTCAAGTAGTGCTCAAAAACAGGATTGAAAACAGCTCATGAATAAGTAGGAAACGTGAAATGAGCGAAAGTGAAATTAGCTCACGCGGAATGAGAAAACATGTATAGGGTCGACTGGCAAATATGATACGTTCGGAGTCAACGATTAAAAATAAGGATGCAGAAAATAAGATTAATAAAAAACGGTAAAAGAAATTAAAAAACGAACTATGAGATAAGAGGGACCTAAAATACAATTATGATTAGAGAAATAATGAGGAATCCAACGAAGAGAGACGAGACAACGAAGAATGCAACAGAAAGGACTGTGGTGGAGAGAAATGCGGCAGCACCATGCGACAACTACCAATGAGACTATGAAAAGAACACGACGACGATTGCTGAGACACATAGAATCGAGGTTTTGAAATGTGATAGACCAAAAAGTAACAATACAGGAAATGAGACTATTTCCCTTCTTATGAACATGAAAAGGAAATTCTGCCAAGCGTACCTTGATGAGCTGAGGCAACGTGCGACAAACACAAATGAAGTGCCATTAAATCAAATCAAACTGCACAATTAAAATCAGTCAAATTAGCAGAATGCACTCAATAGAAAGAAAACAACTAACCATAAAAAGGGCAAAATGTTGATCTCGGAAAATATTCGAAGAAATAAGCCCCCGAAAAAACAATCTATAAGAAAAGAGAGAAGAAGGGACATCAAAAATAGAAAAAGAGGAGGCAACTTAACAGGATGCACAGACTAAATCCAGAAATAGACTCGCCAAAGCTCTCTTTCGCAGTTCGCTTACTTTTTTGCCTGAAGAAGCAGAGAGGAGAAATACGAAGGCTAAGTGCAGAAGCTCATCATGCAATAGACTCGTGCACAAAGCACCGCCTTTGCCTTTTTGCATAACTGTAGATGAGCAACACCGAAGTACCATTTGTTCAAAACACACTCACTAGAACGGACACACCCTCAGCGTAACTTTCAAAATACGACGAAAAAGAATATATTTTCTATACATGCATAATTTCCACAAAGCGGGCATAGCACCTCCTAGCATAATTATGAAAATTTTCATCGTAGCATATCTTGAATAATATTTTGCCCGTTATAAAGGTAACGACTATTAAAATCTCCGAGATTCCCACCACCAGGATCATGAACATTTTACTGAAGTTACAACGAAAAAAATAAGCATTATCAGCATCTCACGAAGCGCTAATTTTCTTACAACCTAGCTCCGTCACAATGGAACTCATCCTTACAAACTATTATGATTCGGGACTGAGGGCATCAACCTAACACACACATGCTCGTATAGCATGATTTACGGAGCATAGCGCCGTTTCGCGACAGCTTGTTACCACCTACAGCATAAACAAAAAGCCCAGTAGCAGTATCAACAGGGACAGCAGCGTCACTGTACGTAGTAACAGTAGCAGCAGCAGCAGTAGCAGAAGCAACAAGGCGTCATACTGGGGCCCACTCTAATGGCGCGGATTAGCAGTTTATGAAGACGGATGAGTGCGCGGCAGCGGCGGTGATGAAGCTGCTGCTCCGTGGCACGGAGCACGAAATGAGGCTGTGCGCTGAGCGAGCTGCGCTGCTGTGCTGTGGCACGGAGCACGAAACGCGGCTGTGCGCTGAGCAAGCTGCGCTGCTGCGCTGTGGCACGGAGCACAAAACGCGGCTGTGCGACTGAACGAACTGCATTGTATTTTAAGCAGTATAAAAATGAGCACAAAAGGTAGCTGCGAGTAAATATTTGTCTATTTGTCTTGACCATTTTGTGTTGTACAATGCGTTCAGTGGGTTCTGTTGGTCAACGCTTTTTCATTGCAGAAAAAAACATTTATCTATGACTTGGATAATTCAATAGTGTTTTGCTAAGATTAGTAGTGCAATTACTGTATTTGTACACGCAATATTTTTAGGAACAAAATTATTGAACAGTAGCCTTGTCTTTCACAAAGAGTGTCATTCATATTCACTCATCATATATACTCTCCTCAACATTTTTTTATGATTATTGTGCTGTTGTACTGGCTCATATATCAATGTAGAGGCTACATCGTTCGAACCGTGTCTGTATCATCTCAAACTTTTCATTTTTTTTCTCCCAATCGAGTATTTTAGGTCTCTTCTCTTTTTCTGACGGATTGCAAACTAAAAAAGTACAGCATTACTGTTCTGCTCTCAATTGATTCATCCTCTGTCATAGATGTAAGATTACTTATTGTAGTATTTCCACCTATCATATTAAAGGACCTTTAATTTAGGAAATTGAAAATCGAATGTATAATAAATTTTCCATCAACTTTTAGGAAGTAAACCGTTTTTTATTTCCTTTCTCAGTATCTTGACCTATTTAGCAATAACCCTACGAGACCGTAAGTTTCGCGCAAGGCTTCTTGAAGAATCAAAGTTATTGAACATAATTTTTTTGCACGTAGCTCATAGTTTCCGACCGCCATGACACAACGACGTTCTTCGCTTTCTTTTCCGTTCACTTTAAAACGAAAACAAATCCATTGATTCGAGTTGAGTAAGATTTCCCTCGAAGCAGCCAAATTATTTCATGCATAAATTTAAGTGGAGTGGTATTCTTTACTCAGGAATATGCACGAAAAATCTGGTAAGTTTTACTGAAAACTTCAAAAATATTTACGGCCTTTTTTTCTCAATAGAAGTTAAGTTCCTGATTTGTCATCAGTAATAAGTAAACTGTTAGGCGTCGAAATGATTCGTTGTACACAACACTGAAATTCTTCAATTTAACAGACTAGAATAGCACCAATTAGGGACGCTAATCTTCAGTAGGAAAGGGTTACTACTTTTGTTTATGAATACTGTTGCTTGGTTAAACAGCATAGCTACAGATTTGCCTGCATTTGGGAGTTGGAATTCATACATATTTACTGCAATTATTCCAGCGGCAAACGTGGACGATGAATAATAATAAACTCAGTAAACATCAACTTCGGTCAATGACTGTTTAGTTGTCGCTCATGTAATTCAACAAAAGTTAATATAGTATTAGTATCATTAACATCAATTTCTGCCCGCTAGCTGTTAGTAATGATTTGATGTCACCCATTCTTGCCCAAATCATCAATCAAGAGAGGACCCCACAACTTTCGGCGTTGAGCTGGAAATTTCTCACGTTTCCAATATCTCAAATGACCCTAATGTGTGCCAACAGCTGAACAAGTGTAGGATTTCGACTTTCACTTGTTCCTTGTATCACGAGCATCAAACTTTTAACGAAGGGAAAAAGCTCTCGAATTTGAAATTAACAAACAGAAAAATTTCCAAATAAAAACACTTGAAGAATAAAGGAAAATAACAAAACGATGATGATCGTCACATACCATACCCCACACTTTTCGAACTGAATTTGTCAGATAAAACCTAGTCTGCGTACCGTTCGAATTTCTAGAAATGCTGATTACATACAATGATATGATCATGAACATACGTTCACGGTTAGATTAGAGTTAGTTTAAGCCCCCTTAACACGTTCCCCGCGTATTCGGTCATGTTTGTAATATTCGGTAAATTACTCATTCACGTACCGGTATAATTGAATGATATGTAATTTCCTGGCCTTTTAAAAAATAACAGTTATCATATGAGGTGAAATGTTATCGTGCAATTGTATTTTATCGTATTTTTTAAGAAGGACTAAATGTAATCGAGCAGTAAAGTTTATTTCTCAATTCTGCCACTCACAGCCTAATCAAACCAATCTTTAACAACCGCGAAAACACGGTGAGCGTGTTAACCGCAACAAAGACGTTCCAAGGAGAGAAAGGAGATAGGCCCCATCAAGTATGAAGTTAAGAGAACGCGGAATCCATGCACAAGGTGCTCAGAAACAGTAAGTTGAGAAAGAAGTTTATGCAACAATAAAAAGTTGAAGAAGAATGTAGCAAGTGATGACAAACAGGACCGCAGAGAACCGTAAAAAAGGTCCGTAACAAAACAAAAAATCTATCCTATTTTAACAAAAGGAAGGCCTACCAAACTTTCAGCTCGGGACTTCAAACATTCGTTGCAACATAAAGTTTGTCGATATCAGTGCAATTTGATAACGCCTAACTTCTCAGAGGTTATGCTTATGAAGAAGCATCATGTAAGGCAAAGTGAAATTAGAAACTGTAAAATGCTAAAACCAAAATTCGCTGCAGCTGTTTCCAGTCTCTAATGTTCAAAAAGCGTTAATGATTATAAATATTGGCAAAAACTTGGTGTGCCTCTGATACTTTCTTTAAAGGCTCGGCATTCCACTACTTTGTGACAATTCTGTTTCAGAACGAGTAACTTCTACTTGATTTGTCCTTTAAGTGTTGTTATTGACTTGCAATACAAGAAAAAACGATAGCACACTTCCAACTTCCCCCAACTAACAGTCTGGGATAAATTGAGTGTGCCATTGAGAAATTAAGCTCGACCGCGTGACGAATCAACTTTTTAATTAGCGCGTGGGTTTTTATGAATAGAATTTGTTCGATAAAAATTGTCTTATACCTGGTTACATCTCACTACTATCGTGACGTAGAATTATTTGTATTAGTCATTTGATGGTTCACTGAAAGATGTGATGGTTCACTTGTGTAGCACACTATCTATCGTAAAAGCGAACGAATGAAAAACTTTCCTCCTCAATTTCTTTGAGTTGATTTTCTTAACGTGCACAGCGTAATATCGAAGTTCAAACAACACAGTGTCGAGAATAATAAAACTCGGTATTATCTCTCTTTACTTCAAACCTAACAAACAAATCACCCTCTCACCAGTCAAAGCTCCTTCATGCCTCATTCTATGGTATTTGTCGTTCGTTAACTGAATTTTGCTCTGGACGAAGGAGGGGAAGAAAACGACGCCTTACACACATGACGCCTCGACTGTCGATCCACAGGGATTTTGGCAGCAGATACGACGAAAAATTCCAGTTCGTTAAGAGAGCTCGCAGTAAAAATTGATTCTCATTAATGGAGCGCTGCTCAAAGGGAAGACATAATGAATGAGCTCGTCTTTTAAGAGATATCATACCCAGCGATAAATCATGAGCTGGAGCTTGGGCGAGACTTGCGATTGAAGTTCCTGGTGTTATCGCACGCTGTGATGAACAAAGACGGTATTCATATTTACGATGCTTTCGAAAAAGCAGAAAGGCACACGAACTGTATCAATCAGAAATTACTGTGGTAACCGATGAATGGCAAGAATTACTGAAACAAACGTTAAATTTCATCAAATCATTTATAGCATTATAAAACTGATCCCATTAGAGAACGGTAAAAAGTACGCCCTTTCTAAGTACATAAGGTGAAAAAATACCTGGAGAGTAAATAGTAGCTCAGTAAGCAACTGAAAACATGAAAACACTGACTGGTGGTGCTTGAACTGAGAAAGGAGGTGCATGGAGATGAGCTTGCGTTCCAAGTTTCAGACAACCAAAGACTTTCGAGGATTTTCCTAAACCATGGGGGGTTTGAAGTTGAGAGGCATGGAGGATGGTAGCTCTGTGTAGCGTATGGAAAATCATACCTGCAGAAATGCTCGTATGAGCAATAAATTTGATTCCACTTCATCAGCTTAGATAATTGTCATTGTCAGTACTATAGGCAAATTATGGCAGCAGCAAACATGCATATTGTATATGTAAATTATCTTAACACTTAAAATAGTAACATTTACTGATATGTTATTCCAATGAGGTTAATTATTCAGCATTTGACCAGTTGATAAAGTATCATTTTATGCAACGTATTTTAGATACATTACCATCAAACTTATACAAAATACATTCACGCCCTCAACAAATATTTCTTAGTGAACAAATTTACAACATTTTTAAAACATAACAATTCATTATCAATTTCAGAAACTAGATAGTAAAAAGGCATTTACACACTTGGATAAAATGCTTTCGACGTTTTGTTGGCATACCTCAATTTGCCAATATTCACAATTTCGGCAGGGCTTCAAATCTTCTTCGCCTAATTTCAAAGAAATTTCAGCCTACTTAATGAAGGAGATAATTTTCATGTCAATGAAGTCATTCTACAAAAATATTCTGAAGTTTTCTCTATGAAATCTTCATTGGATTCAGAACCACTGGTTCTTTAATCCATTTATAGACTCGAGTGTTTTTATCGAACCACTCACTGATGACATGAACCATAATTCATTTTGGATCTTCCGTTTTTCAATGAATTCATGTAAGTTATTTTTTCAATTGTTTTGATAATCAGCAACAATCATTTTGGCTTAGATTAGTTCTTATTATGCTCTGCCATTGAAAGATAAGTATCCCAATATTATCGTAATTCCTTCAACAACATTGACTGCTTTGCGGGCCAGGTTACTTTAATTATGGTTAAAAGAAGTGCTGCAGAAGATCCAGAATCTCGAAAAATCTATGCAAGTTAAAATAAAAGTCGTAATTTAAGCTAGAGGCGGCTCAATCTCTTTTTGACAAATTTGAGACACCGGGGCCTGTGGGGCGGACACACGCCGGCAAACTGCAAGTCGCAGCAGCACAAGAAGCACCAGGCAGACACCGGGGCCTGTGGGGCGGACACACGCCGGCAAACTGCAAGTCGCAGCAGCACAAGAAGCGCCAGGCAGACACCGGGGCCTGTGGGGCGGACATACACCGGCAAAAATCGAGGCTTGGGCAGTGGCTGCGCGGCCTGCATTTGTTTGTAGACTTTGAGAGAAAAAACTCAAGCTCCTCGTCTTAAGTTAAGAACCGTGTACTTTAAGTTTCTAATGCTGGCGTCTTCAAGCAAAAATAAGTAGGGTCTCTTGCATCTCACAGCAGAAGTGCTTTGTTTGGGGAAATCAAAGAAATACTTTTCAGATTTTTTAATAACTGGATAAAACAGATCAAAGAAGCTCATAGAATTTAGAATTGCATCACAATTACTGTAGGTATAGTATAGCCGAGGCTTAACTTAGTATTGATGATTATCTAAGAAAAATTCTGCCAAGATGCAATCAAGTAAGTGACGTCCAAACGGAACAAGGTTTTTTGCGTCTCAATTGGGACAGCTCAGAACAATTGGCAAAAGAGACGTTGCCAGGATCTCGAAACGAGGTTACAGCGAAGAAGGAAGAGATACAGAAACAAAGGCACTCGATGGAGGTCGATATATTGGCCACTTCCGCGTAAGAGAAAAAGAGAGAATAGGGTTGCAGCCTGATAACTACAGCCGCTGCAGTCTACTACAGGATGTGTTGCTGATGTGCCGCTTGGATCTAGCGAAAGCAATGGACACCGGTAAGTCCCGAGATAAGCTGACGCTCACCGACAACATCAACGTACCAAACGACGAGAGCAAAGTCTGCGAGATCAGATAAAGAGCAATCTTCATTAGTGGATCCTTCTGAGAAAGAGAGCGATGACAGCACTGACTTCTGGGTCTGAACCAAAATATTTTCTGGTATTTTCCGGTAAGCCCACGTTTCTCACAACCGTGGGTGATTTTTGATTTCATCAATGGAAAATAAAATTAAGTTGATGTAAAAATTTTGGAATCAAGCTCTTTACTGCATATATTAAAAGAGATTTCAAATTGCATAGCTATCCAGCCTTTAAATAAAAGAAAACATTAGATGTTAGTTAAAGCCTCCACTAACCGCAACAAAGGCGCACCAAAGAGAGGAAAGATAAACATACCATTAAATATGGAGTAATGGGAAGGCAAAATCTGTACAAAAGGTGCATAGAAACAGTAAGTTGAGAAAAAAGATCATAAAACAAGAAAAAAGTTGAAGAAGAAAGTAGAACGTGCTGAAAAACAGGACAGCTGTAAACCGTAAAAAAATGGTCCTCAACATAACAAAAACATTTTATTTAAATAAAAAGAAGGCTTACCTAACTCTCACTTCGGGCCCTCACACAATTTCCCCTGGGAGTGCTAATTCCCATAGATACAATAGTTGTATCCCCCTGAGGGGCCTGTAAATAGAACTACAATCTCTCAAGTAGAGAAAGAAGCGTATCTAGATCACCTAGATTTTATAAGCAAAATTATGAACATGAATCATCACATTTCATCAGCTGTTTGGAGGTAGTGGGCTGAGATGTACGGTAAATTCGCTAAAGCTTACGTTGACCAGAAAAAGTGAGTGTGACATTAGGTAGGGTATATACTCGTATATAAGAGTCTACGGTATTTGGTTTTAATTATTAAATATCATTCATTGATGGCTTTGTTTAAAAACTAATTTTGTGTTAATTAAAAAATAAAAATATGTACAAAGCAGTTAGGTACACGTATATATTCGTCCGATTTAAAGACTGTTTTTAAGAAGCATTACCGTCCACTGCACTACCTGGTGGCGCGGCAGACGCTTTGCCCTCTCCTGAGGTCATTTCCTTGTCTAGGAGCCTCTAAGCCCTTGGAGCGCTCGGTCGCTTGTTTTACAAGTCAATTTTTTGAAGCGCTTCCCTGAAATATGCACAGGGGCTCAAATGCTAACTTAAGCCTAGAAAATGCGGACTAGATGTCACGGCCCGCAAGACTCGGCTGCAACGGAGGAACAGCGGCGCTGCATTAATGATCAAAATCTCTCCCTGTGTCCAGGGCGAATTTGTTTATTTAGGCGCACTTTGGCACGGCCAGAGAACAGGAAAACAGCTCTAAAACCTTGACATTTAGTCTATTTCAATGTTTTTTTTAAAATAGCTTTAACTTGGCTTGTATATTAAAATATGTCGACACATGTTTGGTTATTTCCCTGAGCACATCCAACGAACGCAGGCGGTAAAGTTCGTCGTGGCAGATGCTCTCATTCATACCAAACATCGGTCTGTCACTATGACGTACAAAAGCCCCTCTGCATCAGTGTGTGATACATGCTCCTCATGTTAAGCCTACGCTTCTAAAAGAGGGGGAAATACACGAGTACTTTGTTTCTTCACATTCTGTTGAAATTCACACCGGGCAGAGCATCAATTTTATCTGCATTTAAATTTTTTTGCAGAGTTCTTACAGTCGAAGAATGCGTCAATCATTAGGAAAACATTACGTGTTCATGACCAAACAATTTTCGTGTAAATTCAGTACGCTGTCAGTACACGTCCGTTCAAAACGCGTTGTGGCAGGTGAGGGCTGTGTAGTGAGGCGCGTTGTGGCAGGTGAGGGCTGTGTAGTGAGGCGCGTTTTGGCAGGTGAGGGCNAGGTGAGGGCTGTGTAGTGAGGCGCGTTGTGGCAGGTGAGGGCTGTGTAGTGAGGCATAGCGAGGGCTACATCACAAGGAAGGCTCAGGCCGCATCTCAACTTACCAGCACAAAGGCCGCTAACATCGCAGGAGACGTTGTCTCGAGCAGGCAGCTAGCTACCTCAACTTGTGCTCAACTCGTAGCAGAAGTTGGTGCTCAAGTTGTATCTTCAAGAGTTTAAAGGACGAGCTTGTCTAAAGAAACTCATGAAACTGATATAAGTTCTTACATACTTTCACAGGAGCGTCATAAACCTATGAGCATCAGGAGAAGGAGGGGATTGAGAGTATTTTTCTTCTGAAGTTGATGAACATAG
Source organism: Platorchestia sp. MABIK (assembly GCA_014220935.1). NCBI lineage: Eukaryota > Metazoa > Arthropoda > Malacostraca > Amphipoda > Talitridae > Platorchestia > Platorchestia sp. MABIK. The sequence continues at coordinate 48,187 of JACJUY010004414.1, forward strand.
ACGCGCGGTAAATAAATTTCAGCCCCTGGAATTACCGGAAATTGGTGAGTATATGTAATGGTAAGCCTATTGCCTGTAAGTAGGTGCTCGTTAAAACTTTTGGCAGGTTTGGAGCTATCATTACCTATTAATAAGTATTCTATAAAAGAGTCAGTAGTAACACAGGTTGCATGACGGGCAACAACGAGCAATTGTCGAGTCATTTAAATGAAGTTCATAAACAGCATGAAAACATAATTCAATCCAAAGGTAAACCCAAGGAAATGATTCCAAAATTGCAGAAAGTTTGCAATTTTGTGAGACAAAGGGAAAGTTTCATTTCCCCAACATGCCCGTGAGGACGTGAGTCCGCCCATCAGACGGTGCGAGCGCAACGCGCATTTGAGCTGCAGGCGCCGTCGCAGCCTCACAACTCGCGTACAAACTTACACGCAAAAAGTGGCAAACAAAATTCCCGACGCAATTTAATTTAGCTCTCGAAAATTTTTACCAGAGTCTTGAAAAGATTTGCGATGAAAATGGTAAAAATTAGAAAAATTGCATTATTGTTCTTGGTTTCATTTGAATAATTCTGCCGAATTTGTCCACTAGTTGAACGAACAAGACTGGATTAATGATGACCTGATCATCTTTAACGCTGTTTATGTCAAAGCAAAAACTGAATGAAAACTAAACTTAGCCCTCAATGGTATCTGAAAATTTTCCAGTTCTAAGAAATTCCCATAATTCAGTATAACGGCTGAAAAGAAAGAGAAAATTTTTCACTCTCGTCAGAAGCCCTCTTCCAAAACATGAGCTTGTTTGCTGGTGAGTGAGGCAGCAGCGGGAGGATGAGGGCGGGCGTCACAAGGTCGCTGCTGGCGGTCGTTGAGGGCGCCCATATTTCTGGCTTTAGGGGCTGCGAGCCGCCGGTGAAGTCTCTAAGGAAGACAAAATATTGGGCGCTAGCAGCGCCCGTCAGCCTGCTGCTGAGACCGCGCTCAGTCTCGCCTTACGAGCACCGAGAGCACGAGCCCCAGTAAAATTATGTTGCAGCAGCAGAAATGACATCAATGCGATAACAGTACAGAACTCTATTGGGAACAGCAAGAAGGACATTAACAAAAGCGACAACAAACTGATGTCAATAAGTTTTTATCGATAAAAACACGTTTCACATAAAGTTGCAATTTTTGCATGAAATCTACAACTGCTTATTGACATTTTAGGTAAATTAAATAGTCGTTCACAGTGATAAGAAATTTTGGTCACAAAACGTTTTATCTTAGCAAAGTGCATTGTACAGAGTTTTGCGAATGCAGAGATCAAGCGGGATGAACAATGAGTATGAGTCCTACAAAAAGCCATTCAAAAGTAATCGGGCAGAGTAAGCTGCTATGCTCTGCGGGTGAGAAACACACGAAGCTAACAAACAGAATAGAGAATTGTTCAATTTTTGCTGATTTAAATTAAACTACAAAATTAGGATTTACTGTCTGCCACTAATGTTACTGTCTTGATGGGCAGCGCGGAGGACCTTTGATAAATGTTGAGCTTATAATGCATAGAGAATCCACGCACTCTCAGCAACTCAGAAAACCTTCTTTTCAATGTAATGAGCAAAGTCAACAAGATAATCTACAGCATCAAGATCAACCATGGAGGTTGGCATCCACAGCTTTTAAGATTCTGTGTCAGTTGTAGCAAAACTAGCAGCATCTCCGTACTAGTAACGGAAGTGACGGTATCAAGAACTGCTGGACGGCAGTATCATTAATAGTAGGTACTGCAAGGAGCATAGAAATTTGTAGTAATAGAAGTAGTAGTAGCACCTAGAGTTATTATAAGCAAGAGAATAAACCCCGGCGTCATCGAACCCCGGCCGCTTTCTCAGTACAGAGAAGGGGACAATAGTTCGCTTCAGAAAAACACTTTTTTCAGGAGATTACACAGATCGATATAAACACTAAAAATATCTCCACTGTTTCCAACGGCTCAAAGAAAGAAAGGTGCGTACTCAAATTGACACTATTGTTCGTGGAAAAAGTCCTCTCAAAGTTTTACAAAATACTCCGCAGCCGAAGAGGGGACATTTCAACAAGACCAAAATACTTCCCGTCACCCACACGCCCTCAAGAGCCCCTTGGAAAGCAATCGGCTACCATGAAGAGCTCGTATTGGCCGACGAGGAGGCGACTAATGCAACACAGAGACCCTGACGCGATACATTCGCTTCAACGAGCGTCGGAGAAACTGGAGATTACGCCAGACCCAACTTGGGTGTAACCTGAAGACTAAGAAAGAGAGCTCTGATGGCAGACAGTCTCATGATATTACAAAGTTGGCAAGCGGTCCATTGATGTAACAAGAAGACGTAACAAAATTGTGCCAGCTATTATTTGAGCGGAGAGTTACAGCAGTATTGCTATGTTCTAATCACAGATTACTTGCCACATTCGATGGAGAATGTTCAGTAACCGAGTAAGAGAATCAGAGCAACAGTTGATGTGAGCTCAAATCATCCAAACCGGGCTCAAGTTGAGAAGTAATTTATGAGAATTTGCTGGCACTTCCAATGGGCGCTCCAACGGCGAGAACTAGGTATTGACGGTACAAGATTTGCAGGAGCACGATTGGTTCAATGTTTTATGGTTCGAGAGTTTGCTTGAAACAGCTACACCACCTGCAGTGCTCTGAGTTATCTTCATAGTATAGTGTGTTGGGCTGAATCCAAGACACATTTTAGAATGTAGTCATATTGTTGCGATTCAACTTCAAGCTTTCAATCTCATATTCATCTTTCTGTAGTTTTTCGACCTTCTAACCAGAATTTTATCAAACCTAATGTTCAAACCAGATAGTTGCTCACAACTTGCCGCATGCAGCCAACGTATAAGAATTCAAAAATGGAGAATACGTTAAGTCATGGAAATTGAGGTTCTTTTTGATTGATGCAGTTATGAGACAAAAACATCTACGCATGTATTTCAATCATAAAAACCCACTAATTTTCTTTCTGTGAATTCGGTTTAACTAGGTATCGGTGATCTCATACACATAAGAAGAAAAGAGTGGCCATGTTACTTTTTAATTATCTACTTCATAATATATGTAAAACAAGTAATGCTCTGGCAGTCAATGTCGGTGCACATTCCTATCACATGAGCAATCATTGCAAGAGAAACCAAAAACAGAAGACACTAACGAACTATTGATGGTTTCAACCTCAAACAGATTTTTCCAATCAGTGCTGTCACTAGGGTGACCACATGAGGCACAAGAAGTAGGGCAATTCCCCACCGTTTGTAGCGTTCACTGTCGAGAGCAAATCATGGTGAGTGAGTGTAGCTGCCGAGCTCCTGGGAGACAAGAAATGAATTTGTAGTACAGCACAAAAAAGAACAGGAACAAAAGTGAACGCACAACCCTTACACCTTGAATTGAAAACTTTTCTCTAACTATAAACTCTAAAATTTCATCACTCATGAGTTCATCGTTATGGGATTTAATTCAATGTAATTATATTGATAAATGAGGAGAAATTATTGATAAGGGGGAAAAGACTAGTATATGTATGTAAATAAAGTAAGCGGCCTCAGATGTAAATAAAGAAACAACCGTTGAGACCGAGCAAGTGGAGGAGAATAATGGAAATACGACGCAAGTATTTAATAACATGAACGACATTTTAGGCTGAGTTCCTATATATGATGAACTGCATGCAGTCAGCCCGATTTCAAAACAGAGGAAATGTGTGTATCTTAAGAAATTCCTAACCAGAGCGTAATAACACCCGCACTCTGAACATCAGCCAGCGCGCGCAGCAGTTTGTGCCCCGCCGAACAAACCGACATAGCAGCGCCCGTACACCGCACAAAATGAGCTTTGATTGCACGTATAGTGATAAAGCTCAGGATAGAACGTGGGCACTTCAAACTTTATTGTGAGTCTTGCGAGAAAAATTATTTTGCAGTTATGGGGATATTAAATTTACGCAAATGACCACTCCTTCAACAGTGTTATGAAAGCAACGCATGAAGTACTCGTATTAGATTTAACGACTTGGCTGCACGTGTTCGCAACAAGCTCTGAGGCGTATACCTCAGCATTTAATTCGAGCAAATTTCATTTGATTCGGTTAGAAATATCATTACATTTGTTGTGAAATACTTATTTTTCAGAAGTTCTTGGATATAACCGTCACAAAATTAGCTTAGATATTTTGAAAATTTGTTTGTATGATTCTACTCAAACTTCCTGTATAAATTCACAATCATGAGCAGCTCTAATAAGCCTTACTGCACCAAGTGTTGAAGCACTTCACCCACAACCTGCCTCATGGATAATCTATAAGGGATTCTCGATATTCTCAAGCTCAAGTCATATCGCAAGATAACCTTTCTTGCTCTCACTTCCCCATGCGAAATCATCCAAAGGTGACATTAACAACTCACAAAAAACACCCAAAAGCATCAAAAATATTTGAGGGTGAGAGTAGTGTTTTCAATCCGTTTTTAGTTTTCTGCATGTTTATACAACATCAACTCTGGCATCATGCGTTCGTTGCCCAACACTATCACTGAACAAAACATCACCTCAGAGCTACTTTGTAACATTTGAGATGTGCTCTCAGAAAAGCAATGAGAAGTAAAGACAAAATTTGCAAAGAATCAGGAAGGTAATTTTCTTGTATAGTATAGTGATAGAAGAACTTAATAGAGATAAAAAATGAGGTGATCAAACATCTGTCAAAGACATAAAGAAAGACGAGAAATTTATAGGATTATTTAGCGGTGCATCCAATTATAAACAATTTCAGCTCATTAGCCTCGTTCGACAAAGTGAATTGAGGCAGCTGTATTATCTAAATCATAATAATAACGCGCTCGAGCTTCACTAATTCGTTAACAATGAAATTTCGTGAAATTCTACGTAGAATAAGAGTAAAGAAGTGGACGCGTTCATCCCTGCCACCTCTTGCGCCGCACACCCGACCTCTTCCACACCCGGCATCATTATGGCAGGTATTCCTTAGTGTTGCACTCCACCGCAGACTGTGTCGAAATAATGCTAATTTAACTTAAACTTGCTATAAAGTTTTACAATTCAAGCTCCTTTTTATTTCTGTTTTAATATAGAAGCACATCACACGTTGCATTTTGCCTATTTCAATTCTTAAAGTTTCTTTTCCCCTCTTAAGTATGTTTTTGTATTATGAGCCTCGTTAGGTCTACATCAAAATTGTCCGTGTATTGGCAATATTAATTTATAATTCTGTCTTACGTTTAAATTGAAAATAATTTAAGATTAGATAAGATATTGGTTTAAGCCTCTATAACCGCTAAAACAGTGTTCCGAAGATAGGAAGGAGGAAGGCACCATTTAGTATGGAGGTAAAAGAACGCGGAATCTATGCACAAGGTGCATAGAAACAGTATTTGAGAGAGAAGTTTATGAAACAAGATAAAAGTTGAAGAAGAAATTAGTAGGTGCTGAAAAACAGGACAGCAGTGAACCGAAAAAAGGTGGTCCTTAACATAACAAAAACATTTTATTTCAACAAAAAAAGGAGGTCTACCTAATTCTCAGCTTGGGCCTTCACACATTTTCCCCCCTGAAGTGCGAATTCCCATAGATACAATAGTGGTATCCCTTGAAGGGTGCAAATAATATAAACAGAAAATTTATTCGACGGTCGATTTCGTTTTACAGTACTTAGAACTGTTTACAATGACCAACATTTCAAACCACACGCTCGAAATGAATCAACACGATGAACAACGTCTCCTGCCGTTATCGGAAGAGAATAATTTAGGTAAACTTCTGACACAACATTCGATCAGCAGAAAGGTAGGAAATTCAAATTACGCTGTTTGCTCAGCAGCGTGGATAAAGCCACACGTGTTGAACTTGTCATTCTTTTGATCGGTTATATCTTGATAAGATCAATGGATTGGCTGGAAAACATCAATTTCTCTTAGGAAAATGCACAAAAACTTTAAGCAAAGAAGCATTGGAGGCTAGAGCGGAAAACCGTCTATATAAGAGGTGCAATGAATACTATATAGATAACGAGTTTAATTTTCTCAGTTACTGCTAGCAAATATAATATAAAGAGTATCTCAACGTATCAGATGTATTAATGACTCTTAGGTCAACTATTGAAAGCGATGTCTAAATTGGATGGAATAACCACTAAACATTGCAAATGATTTATGTGCAAATTCCGAACTGCGTGTCAAAAATATCCAGCATTTCACACAAAAAACTAGTATACGTTACCAATGTCTGAAAAAACACTGACACTTTTACGTACCATGAGAGAAGCAAACATATCTCTTACAGTATCAATTTAGCAATGCCAGCATCACTATGCTCTCACGACTAACATGTCCCAAACAGCAGCAATGTAACAACACCAGCATCAATATGCCCTCACGACTAACATGTCCCAAACAGCAGCATTTAAACAACACCAGCATCATTATGCCCTCACGACTAACATGTCCCAAACAGCAGCAATGTAACAACACCAGCATCATTATGCCCTCACGACTAATATGTCCCAAACAGCAGCAATGTAACAACACCAGCATCATTATGCCCTCACGACTAACATGTCCCAAACAGCAGCAATGTAACAACACCAGCATCATTATGCCCTCACGACTAACATGTCCCAAACAGCAGCATTTAAACAACACAAGCATCATTATGTCCTCACAAAAAGAAGAGTTGATTCAGGCAGGTCGCCGTTTTGTCCTCCAAGAAAACGCTCGGTAAGTCTCAAAGTTACGAGGGAAAAATAATGACAGGAACAAAATTTTCTGGGCCTTATCGCATGCAAATGCAAAGAAAAGATGCGTCCAAAAGGAAACGATTGCTCTGAACTCCCAAGTTTTCCTCTTTTGATGCATTCAAGTGCAAAAACCAACATGGGAAAAAGACCATATAATGGGAATTAGGGATTTAAAAAAGAAACTAGACGTTGGAAAGGAGTGCATGGATGCATAGAGTATGATTGAGTATGATGAAAAAATGGATGCATAGAGTATGATTGTGTATGATGGAAAATAGTGCATGGAGGAAGACAGTGCTTTGTGGAAGATAGTACACGAACACAAGAGAGCGCGTCAGAACATAATTTTGTGGAAAGATAATTAATTGATGAAAGATAAATTATAGTATGAATTCTAGGGAGAAAGAGATGAAGAATAGTGGAAGATACTAACTTACCTTCATCAACGGCAAATTTAAAAATTATCAATATGAGAACGCAGAGTTGGCATTGTGAAAAGAGAGCCTTAATTAATGCCAAGGCCGTGCTAATGGAATGAAATTGAGTGGACAAAAACAAGTTGAAAATCTTGGAAAGCAAAAGAGCGCCTGTGCCAGCTCAAGATTTATTTAAATCTCGCGTAAGTAAAACAGGACGAAATTTAGTATCGATTGTGACACGCGCAAGAGTTGAGCAACACAGAAAAACAAGGTGAAATTTAAAATTGTGCAAGCTCCACACTAGTTAACTCATTCAATTTGCTGAATAGAGTACGAAAAGTGAAAGAATTACTGGTGGCACTACAAAACATGAAGTACGGCGCTGTGACTGTCAATACGCTTAATTGAAGCCCGTCAGAGCGACCTGCGAAATATCAAATAGAGCTAACAGTCTCATCATTCAATTGGCGTTGTGTGCTAGAACGTCATGTTGCCTTAAGACCTTACTTGCATTGAAAAGACGTAAAAATAGCAGAGAATATATCAAAAAGGGCAGCTGAGTAGAAATACGGACAACGAGGGAAGGTGTTCCAATAACGTCAGGAATGAAGACCATCAGTCATAGCGCGACTCAGCGTCATTCTGGCTACTTGGGTTCTCCGGTCGAACGCCAGTGCGGCATTTCTGCAGCAGGGGTCAAGGTGCAGCAGCCGGCGCCTTGAGGCATTCGTCGAATTCTTCCACGTACCCAAAACTGAACGCTCGACATCGGGGCAGATGGCGGGTGAAGTTGACATACGTGCATTTAAGATGCAGTGCAACACCTTCTGAATCTTCATTAACAACACCCACACTGGAGACGTGGTGTGGTCTCACCTGGTGCATTCCTTTATGTCTTCTCTCTTATCGAATGAAAATATTTTCCATTTTCGCGGAGCAGGAAATTGTGTTGGCGACGACCGAGCTCCGGGATATTGCGCACCGGACGAAGAATAGCTCCCAGGGCTCGGTCATGAGACGTAGAAGGAAAGCAGGGGGATGGAGGGGTGAATTAAATCAGTAGTTAAGCCTGGGATTTTTGGGGATAGAGAAACCTAAACTAAATAAAAGCTCAACTTTAGCAGCCTAACGAAGTTATTCAATGCCGGGAATTTTAGCGCTACACATTTGTTAAAATCTTACACACGACGTTTGACCTCAGTAAAAGTTAACCTACATGTTCGGTAATATTTCGCAGCTGAAAATCAAATTGCACAGAGAAACGAGCAATCGCAAAGTTCATACACGTATTACGCGAGCGTCATATCTCTTCCAAAATTTCGAGTGAATTTTCTGCGGAATATCTTCCGACAAGTGCTGAATCTTTCCACGGATTTTCTGTCAAATGCAGCCAGGTTTGCGTAAGAAGACGCAAAGTTTTTATAAAAATATCCTGCGTAATATTTTTAGAATTTATCAGAGTTGATAGGCAGTGTTCCGATCAATACGGCAGGCAAAGCCAGCGTAAAGAAAATAATTTCGAGCAAGACGTACAAGTAAAGCATACGAAATTACAAATTATAGCATGCGCCGGAAAATAATTCCTATGGTTTCAAATTTGATAAAAAAGGAATATCAGAAAACATTCCTCCACATATCCGCTTGAATTTACGAACAACATCCTCATTTGATCATGAGAGCATGAAGTAATTATTGCACTGTTTTTGCTATTTCCAAAACAGGCATTGCAGAATTCCTTCAGTACTGCTTTATGCGTCGGTGCTTAACATCATATTAAGAGAATGGATGCTTAAAATCACAACCAAATCTGATCATAATGGAGAGAGAAATGAGGAACACATCGAAAATCCCAAATAAGCTTTCGGTGCACTGCATTGAACTCTCGTAACATTGAAACGCTGTGCGAGACATCGCAAACGTGAGCACGAGCATGAATTCATCGAAAATGAATTAACCAAGGACGAACAACATAATTCCAATGAGCATTGTTTTTAGCATTTTCCATTTCCTTCGTGGAGTGACGGGAATGTGATCCACACACAGTTTCTCTTCGGTTCATTTCTTGCCGACACAACAAGGAATAATGGAGGCAGCGAGAGGAGCAGGAGACGAGACTCAGGAGAACGCAATTAAATCAAGCAAAACTTGAGATGAATGAAGAGGGGAGACGTGAAGGAACCCTAATGAGATTCAGATGATATTCTCAGAAAGCGAACGAAAGAGATTCAATGCAATGTGACTAAAATTCGACGACATGGAGTAGATAGTCGGTGTAAGCAATCGTTGGTTAAAGCATGAAACGAACAGAAAAGATCACCGAATTCAAAGACAGCGTTTCATGTAATAGGGTGATTGGCTTAACTCTACAAAATATTGAAATACGAACAGCATATGTAAAAGCACCGATCATGATCAATTAAAATAGATCAAAATCTAAGCTAAATACATCTCTAACGCAAACAAAATAGCAATTAAACTTGGATCGCAAGCCAAACGTACAGTTTATAACACAGTTTTGACATGTGTGGTTACAATTAACGAAATTTTTTGACCTCAAAACTACGAATTGCAGTCGTGAATCTGAGATTTCAATTAAGGCGATATTACTAGCGCAACTCCAACGAAAAAGTGTTGAGTTTAATCACAAACTATTAGCAAAAGAAAGGCACCTTAATAGATGTCAATGAATTTGTCAATTCATAAAGTTACGACAGGCAAGAAGCTGAAACTAATCATCGTGCGTAGCAGAAATGGTTGTATACAAATCCGCATTCGTTGACACTGACGCTGCACAAGAAGCCAAAAGTAACACGCCAACACACATGGGAAAATAGTTCAGCTGTTCAGACGAGTAAAATTTGGTTTGTGCTTTTGTTTATTCATTTCATTTGGTTGTAAGAAAAAATCACTAACTAGGTCGTTGATAGTTCCTTGAACATTGCTTTATGTTGATTGGTGAGTGGCAAAATCAATAAAGTTTTAAGGAAAGATTATAAGTTACTTTAAACTTCACTGAGCCCAACAAAGGTGATACTAAGAGGGGAAGAAAGAAGGTAACATTTCGTATGGAGTTGAGGGAACGAAAAATCTAAGCCCTAGGTGTACCTCCACACCCTGCGCATACATGGAAGCAGCAATTGATTGATTATAAATTAGTCTTAGCCTCCCTTTACCACAGCATAGATGCTCAAAGAGAGGAAGGATGAAGGCACCATTTAGTATGGAGTTAAGGAAACGTGGAATAGAAACCTGCGCAAAGAAACAGTAAGAAAATAAGGAAAGTTATAAAATGAGATAAAAGTTGATGAAGAAAGTCAGAGGTGCTAAAAACATGACAGCAGTGAACAGAAAAAATTTGGTCCTTAACACAACAAAAAAAAAATTCATTTCAAGAAAAAGGAAGGCCTACCTAATTCTCAGCTCAGGACCTCACATTTTTCCCCTGGGAGCGCTAATTTCCATAGATACAATAAATGTACCCCCTGAGGAGGTAGAAATTGCAAAATTGAACGACTTTTATAAAACAAAATGAAAGTTAAAAAAAAAATTATGGGTGCGAAAAAAAGGTGTTTCGTAACAAAGTCAAAAGAGTAAACAAAAGTTAACGAAAAGAAAGCTTTCCAAACCATCTCGGGACTTCACATTTCCCCTATGATGCGCTAATTCTTATGTGTAGGTATACTCCTTTGAGCTCCTTTGTATTCCTTTGAGCTCCGAGAAGAGGGGGAAAAAATAACACTGTACCAATACAGTACAAAATACGAGAGTGAGTCAATTCAGCCAATCACAGTTCGCGACGTGTGAAGCTAGGTTTTGACCAACTTTCGCTGGTAAACATGATTTGTTTGAACCGCGACTTGGACTGGATCGAAGTAATTTCGGACAACTGCTATTATTCTATAATCTGCTTTTGTGCTCCCATGATCCAAATTGAATTCCAATCCTGGATTAAGCTTGACACAGAAGTAACGTAACAATGCCACATCGAGGCTCGATTTAAGTCTCACTCGGGGCTTCGGAAACCAGCACTAACATTTGTGACACGCTGCGTTCAAAGCACAGAAGTGCGCTGTAAGTTCGACACATGAAAAGTAACATCTTGATGAAAAGCAAGACCAGTTTTTTCAGAGCCTTTTTATTTCAAAGAGGTACATTGGGCTTGAGCTTCTTTCGCTACACCAGCACAAGGATTTTGTGGCAAATAGAGGCCGCATCATGAAAAAGATGCGCTAGAGCAAGAGATGTGCGGCAAGGAGCTTACACGTGGGACGGCTATTTAGAAAAGCCGATCACAAACTATGAGATATGCACTGCAGGAGGAGGCTTACCTGTGTGACGGTGAGATGGGGAGGCCGTCCAGGGACCAGGGGATGTGATGGACGGAGCGTACCTGTGTGACGGTGAGATGGGGAGGCCGTCCAGGGACCAGGGGATGTGATGGACGGAGCGTACCTGTGTGACGGTGAGATGGGGAGGCCGTCCAGGGACCAGGGGATGTGAGGGACGGAGCGTACCTGTGTGACGGTGAGATGAGGAGGCCGTCCAGGGACCAGGGGATGTGAGGGACGGAGCGTACCTGTGTGACGGTGAGATGGGGAGGCCGTCCAGGGACCAGGAGACTCGAGGGACGGGGACGGCCCGTGCGACACACTTGAGGGAGACAGCAGGACCGGGTGGCAGGGCGTGTGCGATGAAGCGGTACACCAACAGAGGGGGGCGCGCTGAGGGGCATCAAGAGAACATCAGCTCTGGCTTAGTGTCGTTCATAGACCACTCTTGTAGACACGTGTTCTAGGTGTGATCATACGCGATGTTTTTTTAGCGCTAAGGTACATTACAAACTGAATATTAAACCTCTCAGTCGCTTCTGACCATAAAATTCGCTGTTATGAGCCATGAGCCTAGGTTGATTAAAAGAGACAAAAAAGTTTTACAGAATTACTTACAGTAGTCATCTGAAATGAAGAAGACTTGTCGAAATACACTCATTTAAACTTTGTGACTTAATGTCCAGCAAATAATACTTCAGCAACCCATGTTCAAAGAGGTGTATAACGAGCACACACGGTAGCGGAAAAAACTGCTCGTTACCTGGAAGCGCAATGAGCGCATGTGCGTGCGCAAGAAACGACTGGTCGCGAGCGCGGCACTGATACGAGCCAGCGTCGTCTGCGTCAGAGACGGGCACCCGCAGCACCGACACGCCGGTGGCAGGGTCTTGGCTCACGCGCAACTTTGGTGACAAGTTTCTGCACGGGATGAGCAAACAAATGAGTCCTTTTAGCACAGGGTAGAAATTAACTCGGCCGCCTCACAGTGCACATTATATCGATTTACCAGCAAGTCATTTTATTTCTAAATTGGCCACAGTCCTGAATGCACTTGACGATGTCTTCTCGATGTGCCGAAGTTGACGTGCCCATTGCATGACTCATTAAACTTTCATGCTTTGAGTTCCAATTGTTTTTATATCTACTATTCTCCCGAGAGAATTCTGTCCATTAGGTTAGATATCAAGTTAGTTTAAGCCTCCCTAATCATAACAAAGGTGTTCCGAAGAGAGGAAGTAGGGAGGGAACATTTAGTACGGAATTAATTCATGCACAGTGTATGTTACCACCCCCTGCGCATGAAAACAGCAAAATTGAAAAAAGGAAGAGCAAGATAAAATTTATACAACCTGCAGAAATAAAGTGATAAAAAAAAAGAAATACTCTCATTGTAAACGGACAAACCGAAATGCATCAAACAGGATGCAACAAATCAACCGTTACCAGACGTGCTTATGACTCAAGTCTATTGGAACTGTGTTCTACCAACAGCCAAAGCAGTTCCTTAGTTTGTCTGGTGGGCGCAATTGAGGTGGGCTAAGTTTGCCTTTATTTATCTCCTTGGTTTAGAGAACTTACTTCGAAACGGGGAACGAGTTTGAATGTCGGGAAAACACCGATAAAAGGATATTCTTAGTTGGAAATTTCATCAGGCCTCACAACCGAAATTTTCAGTAAACGGAGAAGTATCAAAAAGTCCAACATGATCCTAGCACAAATTCATAAAAATTTCATTTATTCATTTATGTACGTTTACTAGAATTGTTACTTCTATCTAAAATCGTTGAATAATTAAGATCATTTCCTCGTATTGAAACAGTAAAATGAGAAGATTTTCCATTACGAAAACATGATTCTGAGCTACTCTGAATAAAACTTTGGCTGCTTGAATCCTGGTCCCATAACGAAGTCTTGGGCGCACTTAGCTTCTCCAAGTTCATCAACCAATCAGAACGATTGCCTAAGATCGATTGTTAGAGCTCGCAAACATATTCTCGGTGTTTTTTTTATTTCCTGGCATCACATCGCTACAAAATGCCTTTGAGTATACAGACCATGTTATCAACCAATAGAAATATGTCATATGAGCATATTCTACATCGTTTAGAATCGTAAAAAGCATTGCAATATACATTCAAATTTAAAATGAAATTGAAGACGTGAGTAGACTCTAGACTTAGAAAACTGGTATTAAGTGAGAGCCTTGAAATCGTTCCAATTCATGTATAACAAAACCTTTCTCGAAAACTAATGGAAAAAAATAAGTCAGAACTGACACAGCTAACGCAAGTATCCTAATAAAAACGAAGGAATTTTTACCCGGCGAAAACGATCCTTTCATAATGCAAATCGGTGCACACTGCACGTGCGGACGAGCACTAAAATTATCGCGTATATGAACCAAAAATACTTGTTACTTCTGCACTTGAACAGCCGGTGGCAGGAACATGACATCGACCACAACCAGAGCCTATGATTCAAGAGAAGGCAGCTCATGACACAGAAGATTGCTGAGTTCGTTGAGGGCACTCAGTGTACCAGAGACAACAACTTGTGATTTCGTGAGTGAGCGCTCAGTCCCCGTATTATGAGATGAACGATTCAAAACAGTGATCCCACGCCTGAAGAACTAAAAAAACATCTATGAAACTATGAGTAAGACGTACTTAGTCACATGAAGGATTAGGCTCACCTGACAGGTACGCCGTCTTTGAGCCACCATATGCTGCTGGCCGGAGACGTGCCGGCAACAGAGCAGCGCAGCTCCACACTGCTCCCAGGAGGCACCTCCGAAATTTTCGGAGTAACCTGATGAATCACTTGACTTTCAAAATCCTCCTCTATGCATTTACGTTGGCCTAACGCAGAGCCGTAAGCCTATAGAGTCTCTCGCAATGTCGGAGATCAACGCATATCCTTTGCGTGGAATTCCAGAAATCTATTACACGCAAGTCAGTACAGAACATACTGGAAATTCTAAGTGCAAGTCACTTAGCTCTGCCCTGCCATGGGCATTCGGAAGGCGTCCGAGCGCTTCTTGGCTACCGCTGCACACTCTGGGCCTACAGCAGTGCATGGATAGCGCCAGACTAGGTGCAATCAGCCAATATTATATCAGCCAATGTTGAATTGACATCATCGGCATGGCCGATGTCGTACCGCCGCAAATTTATTTACTGTGACTCAAACAATTTGTCGCAGGTGTGAAGTTATGGTTGACAAAATGTTTGATCATTCTTAACCCTCCTAATACGAGCAGCTGCATAGGCACAAAAATTCACTCACGAAGTCTTGGCTGCACATGTTGGGTGAGCAATGAGTATCGTTGTTTTCCGACGCAAGCTCTTCTGGAGGAAGATAGAACAAGACATTTTCAGTTACGGGATGGCTTGGACGAGGCCTCGTGTTATTAAGTGTATCATTGAAGTACTGCAAGCAACTTACGCTAATGAAGATGCAACATATACGATTTGATGCATGCCTGACTGAACAAGTTGATTAAGTAGCATGAAAGCTACAAATTTTAGAAAAATCCAGTAAGTTTCTGATTTTAGGCTTTTTTCTTGCCATCTTTGTCTTTTCGAAAACTACTCGCGGTGGACCGTTTTGAGTAGGTTTAATTAAGGCTTCTTGAACTAATCGTTACTAAAGACAAGAAAAAACCTAATGAAGAGCCTAGCATCGCCTCCCGTCCCAGATGAGCACGTCGCAATGCAAATATTACACTTACGTCCCTGGGGAAAATGGCAGCTGACATGGATCATTGAAGCTATTGAATAGCAAAACCTTTGAAATCCCCCTTGGTCCTAAATAAAACGTCATATCACAACAGCAATTGGAAGATAACTGCGAAATTTTTATCATCTCAAATTGATCACTAAAATGTTCAAAATGTTTACTCTGAGTCTGAGCTGGAAAATGATTTATTCACTTTTATTTGCATAACTGAACATAAGAGACTCTGTTGAGGACCATGCTAGCGCCGCACGTTTAATTCTCCATGAATTAAACTCCCAATTAAACTCCGTTTAATTCTCCAAATTAAAAAACACTCCATGAAATTTTTAATTACCAGAATCTTTACAAATCGAAACTAACTAAACTGTTGAGGCATAAAACCTCTGCAAACAACGGAAAAATGATGGTAAAATCTATCGCAAAGACTGCGGCCCCAATCACAGAAGTGAAAATTTTTTCTTTGTCTCTAGCACAGCGCAGAATTTTATTCCGCTGTCTGGCTGTCTGCGACAAAGAAACTGTTTTCTTTCTAAACCTTTTCCTTTGCCCCAGTATTTTAGCGAGAGAATTAATTGAGTTTCGTTCGTTCGAGCGGTCACAAATGAAGGGGAAGATGGACGAATTTCTCTGCCACAACAACCGCTTTTAGCTCCCGCTTCAGAAGAAGACCTCAACAGCACTCTCAATTTGTCTTTTCATCCTAAACAAGCAATTTTTATTCCTGTATTAATAGAAGTTGTTTTTACTTGCTTTCTTGGGTAATCGCTCTCTCAGTAATATTGAGAATTGATCTAAAACTCACTCACACTTTTTACTATTATTTCCTCACAATCACTTCTCTTTCAGCATTTGAGGAAGCATGCTCCCTCTCTGCTTGCCATTGCTTGCCCATCATGCAGTTTTTATCCGCAACTGTCGCGGAAGTCCCCCAGCACACTTAGCAATTCCGTCGACTGTTACGTAAAAACACCAAATTTTTTCATCGCTCCTGGGACAGGTGACAGACTTGGTCATGTTTACTATTCTTCTTCCAGCAGTATTTTTTGACTTGGTCGCGTGGAAAACTTCCCCGACAACGAGAGGGTGCTATCAAAAATTACTGTGGGTAAATCAAGTTACAGAGTTGAATTATTAAAGCTATTTAACGGTTAAAAATGACAGATCAACATTGATTTGCGAAGGAATTTTCATAAAAATACTCCCTTCAAAAATTTTGCCCACGAAATTACGAAAAAATTAAAACAGAGAAACATTTTAGGCAATTTATCACTGGCTGTTTAGCGAATAACAAAAAAAATGGTGTCGGGTTGTTCAGACCGCGCTGCACAGTTGTGGTGTAAAAGATAACCAAACAACGCTTTCACTCGAATATTGTTTTGCCTGGCTGTGAGCTACAGCAACTAAATCACTACACTCAATTTGTGGAAAATGAGTAGTGCAGAAACGCCACGTTGCATCACCCATTGCGTAAGTAGGCAAATAATGATATGATCGGATGAGAACTTCGATGGCTGCATTTATGAACTATTTCAAAGATAACTAAGAAACATTACAAGTCTCTTGGATGTCGTGAATACATTTATGGAGCGCTGGGATAACATATACAGTTTCTTGAAAGTAATAAATGAGCCTAAGACATAACGGTACTCAGCCAATAGTCAAATCAGGTAGCACACATGTGTGTAGATCATCAGCTTGGATGGACGAATATTTCACGCTGAAATCATTAGCTGCGAACATATCTCACTAGTCACTGTTATAAGTATGCACACCATAAACCATTGCGTAAGAGGAGTTTTTCAGTTTTTAGCTAATACTAGAAAAAAAATCCGGAACAAACGTCGATTTTTTTTTTTAAATAAACATATTCCTCTGATATTCATACCCCGCGTAAAGAGTTTTTCGACTGCTGCCACTCTCCTCCTCTGCGCAACAAATTTAGTGCGTTTTTCTGTGCTCAAAAAACCGTTCAGTGAGTCTGAGTAATTCTGGATGTAGCTTTAGCTTCACGGTAAAGAAGGGGCTGGCGTAACGTTACCGGAACCGTGCGTAGGTGATAAGCAATCACATATACCCTGGTGACACAGACGATGAGGGTACAGTTACCTCGACAGCAAGTGGTGACCGAACGTCAAGCGTGACGACGATCTCTACGGAGCCAGCCGTGTTGTTGCCCACACAACGGTAGCGGCCGGCATCAGCAGGCGTGAGGGACGCCAGCACCACCACGGCTCCCAGCACCGCCGTGTGGCCCGGCACAGACTGCACCACGCGACCCCAGTCTCTGTACCAACTGAAGGTGACGAACACAGTCAGATCGCACAGTGTTTGTTGAACCACGGGGACGTCCCAAAATTCCTGGCTATGGTCAATTAGATGCTGTTCTTAACTTGAAGTCAGTATATTTCCCAAGTAGAGATGAAACATATTGTTTCTACCGTCGAGCTACGCGTCGGTTGATGACACCAATGAGCCAAGAAAGCGCTACAGTTTGGTAGTCAACCGTGTTGGAATGATACTACTCCATTGCTGAATTCCTCCCACCATGAGATGATGACTACCACACGACTACAAAACTAAACAACCATGTGTACAATGGTATCAATACGAGAAGTGAGAATCGGAATACTTTTGTGTTCTCCGAGAGACGCCAATTTCCAAGGTATGCTGATAGAAACCAACTCAACAAGCAGCGTTTGGCACAATATCAGAGTAGCTCAAAGTAGTTTTGTACGAGTTTTACATCATAACTGCTTAAATTACTGTAGAGCGAGAGAATATATTACAATTACGAGTGTGTTTCAGAACTTAATACCCGAATAATGTGCGTATTCATTAGCGCGCAAATATGCTAACAAATTTTAATGCTAACGCATTAAAAGTTGCATCCACTTCCTCTGAAATTATCTATCTACAAGTTCTACGAAGTATTTTTTTGCATTATCTTGTGTCTAGAAAAACTAACAATAAGAAGAAACTGAATGCCTATTAATGTAGCCGAAGAATTTCCCACAGAATTTCAACTCAGATAAGCCAAACTATTGAAAATTCTTTAATCTTGCTCTACAAAGACGAGAAAAGCTGCAACCTTTTGTCCGTCCTGTCTCACTCGGGTGCCCTGAGAAGTGACTCACGCAAACTGGGGCGGAGGTAGCGCCTGGACAGGACAGGGCAGGGTGATGCTCCCCCCAGCTGCCACCGTCAGGTGGACCTGAGACGATGCTTCACTCTCCTTGTGGGGCAGCTCAGACATTTGCTCAGACTCGTATTCACGTGCCTGGTAACCTGAGTGCTGTCGGAATGGCCTTTGGGGCTGCAGGTTCTGCGGCGATAGTTCGGGCGGCTGCGTGCGTTGCAGGCGCTGGTATTGCGCCTGGCCGTGGTAAGGCTGCTGGTGCGGCTCCTCTGGCGAGTACGGCTGCCGCTGAGGCTGCTCATGACTGTCGGCCCAAAATTGATCCTCGTGACGCCAGTTTGCTGTTGGTTGCGGTGACCATCCAGACGGACGAGCGAGTGGCTGGTCAAGTAGTGGAGGAGAAATGTATGGAGCCACCGGACTCGCCACATCTGATCAAAAAACAAATAACTATTTAGAAAAGCTCTGTGTAATAAACGAAAACGAATTTTATCAATGAAGGCAGCTCAGTTTAAGGTGGAAACGAGGAGAGAGAAAATACAGACTGATCTCCTAAAGTGTGGGATACGTGCATCATTTCATGAATTCCAACCAATTTTCCTTTTATCATTGTCTACTTACAGAAAAAACACCAATAACTTCTTCAACCTCAACTGCATGGAACACGAACAAGATAAAAAGCTCATCAACGTCTCTGCGTTCAACCGTTACCAGTGTGCGTACATAAATTATTACTTTACAGTAATTGTGAAATTTTTTCATCCAACTGAATGCAGGACCTGTAAACGTTAGCAGCGTGTGGAGCTCAGACCCACCAGCAGCACAAAGCGACCTCACTGCCATGTTCAGAGGCCAGCATGAGGGACGAACGCAGGAAGTGGCCAGAAAATGTCTTGTCCAGGCAGCTCAATGACTCAAAGCACTTTAAGAGAATTTATCCTTCTTTCATTTAGCCTTCATCTTTCTGCTGTATCTATTTCCAACCTACTTTTATTCAACAGTTAACACATTAGGGACTCTACATTCAGATTGAAATAAAATAATCTTTCAATTTTCTGAGGCGGCTTTGACTTGGTAAAATCACTAAAACAACAGAGAAGAACACTAATTTTCAGAAGCTTCTTAATTAAGAAGTCATTAAGATACGCTAACAGTCATCAAGTAGAGGAAGAAAGAATTATTGAAATTATGATGAATTGTGGCACGCACGGACTTCTTTTTAATGGGCTGCTCGCATAATTGCACTCAAAAATATGATGCCAGATATTTACATTAGAGACTCGAGCAACGCCATCTTGAATGCATAAAAATAACTCAGCGAAATTAAAAACTACGAGTTCGATGAAAAGCGCAAATAGTGAGCGGGAGCATCGCAAACTGAAAGCCCTTCGCAGTTTTTGCTGGGTAAATCATCAGTGAGACAGACATGATGACAGCTGTATAAGTGTAGCAGAAGTAGGGATAAAGACTGAACTAGTCCATGTCAAAGGATCAAAGGGGAGAAGAAAAATTACTTCTACGAAATAAAAGCATCAGAGTTTCTTCAGACACCGAAGAGAGCGAATGCAGGGCACATTCTGTGAGCACAACTGGAATATAATGAAACTCTGCATGGATTGAAGAACAAACTTGGGATGGCATTCAACATGAGAGAATACTGCCAGGAAACCACCACGAGCGTCTGTGAAAGAAGAACTATCTCATCAAAAAGACAGATTGAAATTCGTAACACATTGTGAGGGTCAGACACAACAAATGATGAATAGACGACGGCATGAAAGAAATAACACGACGCGAAATAGGAGAGAGCGCTGAAGAAGAATAAAAATTAGAGAAAATTCTCCTCATTTTGTTCTTAAATTTGTAGTATCCAGATTTGATTTACTGCATTCGTTTACATAAAACTGCAATAGTTATTACAGTCAACGTTACATTCCGAAGATTGGATTAAAAATTAGTTTAAACCACAACCGCAACAAAGGCGTTACAAAGAACGGAAGGATGAAGGCTCCATATAGTGTGGTATTAAAGGAATGCGGAATCTATGCATAAGGTGTGTTCCCACACAAGATATTCTGCCCATAGAAACAGTAAATTAGGAAACAAGGTAATGAAACTTGCTAGCATGGCAATTGAAGAAGAAAGTCAGAGGTGCTGAAAAACAGGACAGACGTGAACCAAAAAAGATGGTCTCTAACAAAACAAAAAATAGGTTTTATTTCAACAAAAAAACAGGCCTTCCCAACCCTCAGCTCTGGACCTCACATTTTTTCCCCAGTGGGAGCTAATTCCCATAGATAAAATAGTTTCATACTCCTGACGGCGTTGTTTTCAAAATATTTTACGTTTTAGTGAAATAAATTCTGATGATGTTGATGAATTGTGATTGAATTTTACGCCTTTCTACATTGCTGCATGGTTGAATGAAGAATTTAGAGACACAGTAATTTGTCATCTGGTGAAACTACCCAGTAAAAGAAATCAAACTGTTAATAAAATTTTGATCTGACAGAAATAGCATAATAGAAACTAATTATTGGCCTAAGTTAACATTTAGACCAATAACTGGCCCATTGTCCGCCTAGTGGTCCCATACCCAATGCAATATTCCATTGGTTGATAGTTGAAACTTTTAGAACAGCTGGTTCATTCCTTTAAGCCATGAGATAGCTAAAAAGCAAGTATTTGAGAGGTACCCGAAGAATAAAACTTACGCCAAATTACCTATAGCCCTTTCTGAAATCGATCAGGAAACTATGGAACCGAGAAAAGTAAAGAGAACGCTACACTGGAAAGTTAATCAGAGTAAATTGAGCTCAGTGATGATTGAATGAAGTGGGAGAGAACAACTTCAGGTCCCTGCCAAATGACACAATAACTATGATAGAGCCATCATCTTACAGGACATCCCATACACCAATAATCAATCCAGTAACGCTACTGCAACAGTCGACAGAATTTAACGCAGACATACTGTAGAGCATACAGAGCTGCAGTCCCTGTGTTGAGGGACAGGCGGGGATCCCCACCCAAAGGGGAGCGCTAACGGCGGGCGTCCGTCATTCTAGACTGACGTGGCAGAAAAACCAGCAGAAAATGCGCTTTCAAACAATAGCAAGACGGGCAATATTCCTTACAGTTTTTGAGCGGTTTTATTCCAGCTAAATGGGACAGGAAACAGAATGGAATTTAATTTTATGCGAACGAAAATTAACTTACATTTAACTGCAGCCTTAAATCAGGGCTTTGAGTGAAATATTTCACACAGAATGTGCACACCTAAATCATTGTTAACTAAACATAAAATGAAAACTTTTATTTCTACACAATATAAGAGAATTAAACAAGCTTACAAATGTTTCAATTCAAAAAAATTATTAACGAGGTAATAAAATTGGAGATCGCAGCAAAACTTCAACGGCTGTTCATGGATTAAAAAAAAAACAAGGCATGAAATATCGTTCTCGATGGTGCCGCTCCTCTTCCAATCACAGTTCCCCTTCTCAAGGCTTTGTCAATTGGTCCCATTGCGTCGGTGAGATGACCCTCGTTTCAATTCTATTCGAGGTCCCCATTTGTCGACCTGTCCCAACTACGCAGCCCCATTTGCATGTTGGCGGCAACCATGTTGTGGTAAGTTAACATTTAGACCAATAATTGGCCCATTGTCGGCCGAGTGGTCCCATAACTTTTGCCGGGCGTAGTCCCGCTTTCAAAAGAACATGGACAGGGCATTTCAAAAAAGCCAAGCGCATCCTTCGTACGTGCTATCGCCCAAATTTGTGGAGCTTTTTAGTCTTCAACCAGCCCTGAATGTCTAAAGAAGGATGCGCAGCGGCGGAAGCAGGAGGGCAGTTCCCTCGAGTTTGTGGCCTAAACGGCGCTTTCTTCTCCAGTCTTGCTTCGCTGAGAACATGGTCTGCGTCTAAAAACGGGCAATAAAATAATTCTATTTTCCTAAATGCGAAGCAAAAAATTAGCGTAACCGAAAAACAATCTGAAGCGAGACCATCATTTTCAGTTGTAGATACTGAATACAAACTTTTAGAAGGTTTCGAGCATAGTTAAAGTATTCTAAGGAAAACCAAGATGCTTTTATGGAACAACGCATGCACACTCAATTTTGTTCTCGTAACCCAGGAATATAGGGGAAAAAACAAAAACACATGTACTAGTTTAAAGTTGCTTGAACGATGCTTCCTCGGAAGACAAAAATAACAGGAAAATCAAACACAAAATTTAGTCGACGAAGTACCTACCTAGCTAGTGCCACTGTATAAGTTAGTGGCTCAGGACATTTCTAAAAAACGTGAAAGCTTCGGATGACAGACTGTGTCGGCACAAACCGATTACTCATTCAGAGGGGCTAAAAATTTCCCTTACACTCAAAGCCAATGACACCACTATACACAGATGAACTTGCTTGGAATAGAGATCCAGCTTATATCAACGCACAATTCTTTCGCACAACACTCTCAGTATTAATGGAAATTAATGCTGGTGACGTTAACTTCGTTTAAATAACTCAACGAGTACAGGAAAAAAATTTCAAAGATATGTACAGCATCACAAACACACTTGCGCACGTCTACATCGATATGCAATTTTGAATTTTGTCATCATTTTGTTATCAGAAAGAGGATGCAATATTAAAAAAGAACCCAAAGCTGCATAACAAAACACACTATGCTTAGTTGATAAAACATCTCCGAAGAGCAGTAAGGAACAGAAATCATCCGAAGTTAAATAGAGACGAGCAAGCTGGCGTCGTGTAGACATAAAGCGCTAGAGGAATTTAATGAAGAACTCTTCAGTCGGAAACAGCACATTTCAACAGTTTATTTCCAAGTTTAGGTTTCTAGTCGATGGAAAAAAAAACAAATTTTGACTTTTCTCGAAGCCCTGACTGTACAAACTTCAGCAGGAGTGAGAGCTATCCAACAAATTGGATCATTAGGAAACCATGCTAGTCAAACAGGGGAAGAATCATTGACGTTCATGGTGAAGATGAATAATACTATAAAAGGAACTGAACGATCGCAAAGATGATAAATAAGAGCTTTTTATGATCAAATGGAACGAACGAAAAACCCGGAAATAGAAATTGAACGAAGGAAAACAGCTCCTGCACCAAAACTCCGCTCTACTCATGTCTTCTCGGTTGACCGAATAAAATTTAAATCACAGATAAACAGGCAGGCAATTAAGATTTCAGCTTGAAAAATGTTCTCCAGTTGCGAAGTTCAAAACAAGACTGGAAATAAAGCCAAAAAATGAAAATATAAACTAACACAACTTAATTCAGTAAAATAAAATACAATCTTTATTAATGGAGAAAACACTTCACATTTTTTTAGGGAACCATATCCTAAAATGGGAAACTTTTTTCTATGGGACGTACGTCTATGAAAATTTGTACACTACTAGATCTCCACATTTGTAACAACTTTTATATAAGAAGTTTTTTTCATTTGGGGCATAGAAAATTAATAATTCCTTATAATAAAAATTTTTTTTTTTTTTTTTTCG
>JACJUY010004415.1:0-18173 GCA_014220935.1 Platorchestia sp. MABIK
TGTCGTCTCTGGGCCTGAAACTGAAGTCTCAGGGCTTGAAACTGTCGTCTCTGGGCTTGAAACTGTCGCCTCTGGGCTTGAAACTGTCGTCTATGCGCTTGAAACTGTAGTCTCAGGGCTTGAAACTGTAGTCTCAGGGTTTGAAACTGTCTTCTTTGGGCGTGAAACTGTCGTCTCTGGGCTTGAAACCGTCGTCTCTGGGCTTGAAACTGTAGTCTCAGGGCTTGAAACTGTAATCTCAAGGCTTGAAACTGAAGTCTCAGGGCTTGAAACTAAGAATTTAAGAATTTGCGAAGGTATAATGTCTTATCAATTGAAAACGTACGTTAATTATGTACTCAAGGCGGCGAAATGACTGTTTAAATTCGAGCCAAAACTTATTTCGAATTTTTCAAAATCAGCTTTATGTAGGCTTATTATACGTGCTTTTAATTCGTTTCTTTTCGGTCATGATCAAAGTTGATGGGATGTAAGTTAATTGCAGTAAGTCATTATGTTATGTTCAAGTATCTAGTTAGACAGTGCACGAAGAGTTATTGAAAAAAATAAGTACCAAACTATGCATCTATACATAAGAGATGAAAATTGTATCAGTATTGGTTTAGCGCATGGACTTGTCTTAATTATCTTTAATGAGGTTAATTCACTTTGGAGAAGTATTCAACGAAAGAAGGCTGCGCCATTTGTTGAGACACTTCTCGATTGCAAATCACTTTTTCTCTTTACTGTTCTTCCCCGTGAGTGAAAAACTGTTCAATACCAATAAAACGTGAATGAATTTTCAATAGTCGTCTCTGAGGGTCTGTTGCATTTCATTGACATTTTGCGTAAAATTTTGTCATTTCACGTACTATACTATTCGATCAAGAAATTATGAATTAGATTTGAATGCTGATATCTTATGCAACACATTGTTGTTCCAGGTTCTTTAACATTTCTATTTTTGCAGGTGGCCGTGATGTTGATGGATACACAAGGTTCTTTTGACCCTAAGTCATCCATGAAGGTAAGGACTCAATCGCAAAGCGACACCACCTTTTATCGATTTTTTATGTGATTTGAAATGAGATTTCATGGCAAATTGTGCTTCGCGATTCTTTATCAACAGATATTTTGCAATGTTTCTGTGTTTGTACTCTGATTAACGTTCTTGAACTTCAACTATCTATAACTCTGTTTTAGTTATTGATAAATTTTCAAGGTAACGAGTCTCGTTCATTAGGGAACCGTGAGTGCTAAAAACATGCCCTATGTGAACCTGTTAGAGCTGTTTCACACGCAAGTAATGACTCAAACAGTGGGTAAAATGAATATCCATTGGATCAATATGTTTTTCAAAATCATTCACTTAACAACGAGACTCAGAAAATCCGGCTGTGTTCAAGTAATTTCAACCCATTACTGTCTCCGTAAACACTGAAAAAAAATCTACTCTTAAATTACGGTTTGATAACATCATCTTAGCGATTTACCTAACACATGCTTTCAGTTGATGGTTGAGTGTTTTCCCGATGTGTTCCCGTTGTCATGGGTAATCATCAACGATATCTCTTTTTCAACACCCAAACATTGTCGAATCAACCTCGATTAAGATTCTCAGGCTCTAGAAAGCTTAAGACTAAATCAACCAAATAAGGAACACGATTATTGAACAACACACGAGTAGCCCTGCATACAAGAAAATATAAGAAGAAATTGACTTTCCAGGTAAACCCAAACGATCTTGAAATCTAAGGGAATAGTGGCGAATAAGAAAAGAGTATATGCTTTACGCAGGTTATCGCAATGAGATCGCTCTAACCATTTGACAATGGTAAAGAAACACCTTAAAGATACCTCTGCGAAAGTAAGAAGACTATTTAGCATCAGTGGGTGTGGACCCCACTATAAGCTCACCGTGGCAAATATTTTGTGGAGAGATGATATGAAAAAGTACGTTGCCTGAAAAGTCCAAATTTCGACGAAAAACGATATGAATACTTTTCTGAACGAAAGAAAAAGAAAAAACACTTCACATGACATTTCGTCGTTGAATGAAATAAAAACCGACTCGTTGGAAAACAATTACCATGCGAATTTTTGGTGACGACTGAATACTTCCATGCAACCAAACAACACCCGTTTACCAAGAAACATGATGGGAGAAGCAACTTGTTATGCGGGTGTTGGTCATCTGAAAGCCCAAGGACACATGAAGTACTTTTTTTAAACAGAATGATGGCAACATCGTGCGTTGACAGGAACGGTGATTTCAACCCATTCATGTGGACTTTTTTCTTAGCTCCTCACTTCTTCTGTTCATAAAATTAATTTATTATGTGCTCATCAGGTGCTTTCTCAAGATAATAACCTTAGAAACCCATCTATATGCAATTCAAATTTGCGTTGCAGCATGAAAGCAAGGTTTCAGACAAGCCTTTACAATATCTCAATCTGAAGATATTTGTGTGCAACTTAGACTTTAAATTCGTTTAGACATTCATCTTATGGGACAATTTAGAAAAATTATGTCCCGAAAAACAGGGAAAAACTCTGATTTTGATCGAAAGAATAAATATTTCTTTTATTGTTGACAGGTGTAGTTGAAACTAATAAGGGATGTGCGAGTCAATAATCATACTGGTATAATGTGTTATGAATATTTTTTTTGCTGGGTTATTTTTCCGAATTTCATCATTAGTTATTCAATAGCAGGAAATGTTCGATTTCTATATTGGATCCCTATTATGATTCATTCTACCCAATTTCAGTTGAACCTTGTAAGATCAATGAACCGTAAAAGTTTTTAGATGACTGAAAATACATTTTTCCCACTTACTGTACTCGGATTCAAACCTACCCTAAGAGTTTGGATTAGTGCCGATATTTTATCGGTTTTAGGCCCTCCGCACACGGGGCTACTCTAATGAAATTAAACTGGTGTGTGATTGAAGTTACTAACCAGTTACTAACTCATTAGTGATGCGGTTCTGCACGCGAGGCTACTAAAATCCGTAATCTCTTCTGGGTGTTCGTGGAAGTAGGACTGCACACTGCAATCATTCAGCCACATTGTGGATAGTGAATCAAGTGATGAAGATATGATACTATATTATCATTATCGTCGACGAAGAAATAGAAAATGAAGACAATTTTGGATTCATCCATACATAGAGAAATATTTTCATCGCCGACTATTCGTTGCTGTAAAAGAATTACAACTTGAGGATACTCTATTAATAAATATACGATAAAAAATGTTTTTTTCATTGTATACACTTGAAAAATGAAATTGTATATTACCCACATGGGATATCGAATACAGAGATTATTTTATACAGGGTGTTGTGTAATTCGATACACACATTTCAACCATATACAGAAAAACGCAATATAAAACAATTTTAATGAGTGACAAAAAATATCTGAACGCCTTCGTTTTCGAGAAAAGTTTTTCCAGAAGGTTTCCCGTAAGAATTGACTCACAATGCAGCCATTGAGTAAAATCTAACAGGCTGCTGGCGAGCACTTTAGCATTCCAAAAGAAGAATCTAAAATCATTTCAGATCGTCATTTCTCAAAAAAAGATGCAATATTCAAGTTTTGTCACTCGTGAAAATCATTTATTCAGCGTTGTTCTGTATATGGTTAAAACATGTACATCGAATTACACAACACCCTGAATATTACACAATGAAATTCGATGGAAATAAAATAAATTATATTAAGTATTGTACAATATAAAAATCTATTACTTGTCATACTTAGGGCTTTTCCAACTTCACTCAATGAAATTTCTGTTTCATCCTTCCTGGAGTAACCTGATAATAATTTAAAGTTATATAGAACAGGGTATTTTTCCGCTTCCTTGACCAATTTGTATTCAGTTTTTGTTCCTTCATTTTGTAGAACGTTCATGCAATAGAACAGTTACCAAGAAACTGAGAGACTCAACTCAAGAGTGACTGGACACGCGAGTCACCCAGGAACTGGTGGCTAACGCATTACTAACGAGTTAGTAAGCAGTAGCTCCGTGTACGGCGTTACACAGGAAGGCGTTATCAATTACACAGGAAGTGACTCAATGCGAACTGGTTAGTGATTTGAGTCAGTCATCAGTCTCCTTTGAGTAGCCTCGTGTGCAGAGGGCCTAATAAACATCCATTGTTTCACCTAAATCTACAGGTACGGCTGACTGGAAGTATTTGTGGGTTGTGGTCGTGCATATCTTTGTCATAGAATGTGGGAATAAAAGCCTCCATTAATTCATCAGCCTTTTTCAACACTCTGGTATTCGTACAGAACGCGCATCTCCACCATACGCAGCTTTTCAAACCTGTGAAATAATTCCTATCACATCTTAGAAGTTTGTCATTTCTTTCTTCTCTGAAATAGAAAGGATGAACTTGACTCTCGTGTTGTAAAACCTCTACCATTTTTGCCCAAAACCCCCATTTAAATCACAATCAAAGTGCATTGAAGCTATATTTTGGACCAACGTATTTCAAAATCTGAAATTTTACGAATGATGCAATTGAGGCGCTTGGAAATTTGGCTTTGATCGGGAGGATTCGGAGTGTGGTGTGCCTGACGTGCCGAATCGTAAAACTTTAATACCATGATTATTTCTTTTTCGTACCTTAATTTTTACTTTTTAGGACTCACACAAGATTTACGATGGAAGATCAAACCTCTGAAACAAGCTAATATTTATGATTCTTCTTTGGGTATTTTTTCCCACAGCGAGTTACAGGCTTAATTTTTATAGATTTTAAAATAGTAAGAATTCAGAAGAAAAATCTGCCTGTTAACCAATACAGAAAACTAGAAATTTGACGAAAAAATTCCTTAAAATTCAACAAACTAAGAGTAAGCTTCTTAAAATTCAGCTATGCAAATTACCAATGT
This sequence comes from Platorchestia sp. MABIK, assembly GCA_014220935.1. Classification (NCBI taxonomy): domain Eukaryota; kingdom Metazoa; phylum Arthropoda; class Malacostraca; order Amphipoda; family Talitridae; genus Platorchestia; species Platorchestia sp. MABIK. Next base: position 4,888 of record JACJUY010004415.1, read on the forward strand.
TGAAAATTCTTCAGTAGACAGTGAGAATCCCCTCTACAAATGCACTCGATACACTTTTCGTTAATGTTTTTGATAGTCCATCGCAATTTTTGAACTGGCGTAGCCCAAATTTCAACTTCAACTCTTCACTTCAGTATCTTAGGTTGAGCCGTGCATCTCTAGCATCTCAAGTGGGATGACAATACACACACGGAACTTTCCTGTGATGTTGGTGGCTAGGAATATTTTCTGATTTTGAGATCACGCATTTATTTATAAATGTGCGTCACTGATATTCGAAAGACAAGTACACTAATTTATGAAATGGATTTGTTACCCTTCATGGTCTTTTCTCAATTTGTATTCGTGGCGCTCCTATTTACTGCATAAGATTTCTTGCCCCGAACTGTTTGTTCAACGTTTTTGGTTAACAATTTGGTGCACAGTGGTATTAATATGAAATGACGTTTATTTTGTTTGCAGGACTCAACTCTGGGGTTCGCACTGACGCTGTTGGTATCGTCTGTGGTTGTGTACAACATGTCAAATAACATCCAGGAGGACGACCTTATGAACCTTCAAGCCTTCACCTCTTACGGCACCCTTTTTCATGAGGATACGAATACTTCAAGTGCTTTTCAAGTGAGGATGCACTTTTGAGGCTGCCAACATAATGTCTTTCGCCGCACTGGATTGAGTTTAGAAGATCTAAGATGTTCGAGGAATTCTAGGAATTGCAAATCACAGATGTGCAAAAACAAACGATTTCGGTTAATGATTACAGATTTGAATTCCATCTAGCCTAATAGCACCTGTAACTTTTTCATTTTGCAAGAATTATTTTCCTCTATCGGCGGCTGGCTGCTCACCAATGAAATGCTTGTTAAAATTGCAATGATTCATTAACTTCCCTGAAACATCAGAAAATGTTCTCTAACATGGATTCAAAAAGTCATTTTTTAGGCGAACAGTGGTTCGAGCGAGATTATTCACGAGATTTCACGAGATTTCACGAGAAAAATTAATCGATGCACTTTCAACAGAAAGTTTTAACTAACTCTCTCCTCAGAAATTAGTCTTCCTGGTTAGAGATTGGGGGTTCTCGTCCGCGATACCTTACGGTATTGATGGAGGGCAAAAACTACTGAACACTATACTAAAGGTGAGTTTTTCAAATGATCTTCTTGTTTACATCTTGTAATATTTTAATTTACCAGTTCTCAAGTTTCATCGGGGTAAATATTTTTGTTTATGAAGAACTTTGAAAGCTAAAACTGGGTTGAAAAACATGTCTCAAACCAGCTAGCTGCACAACTTCCAGTCACAGTTTGTCAAAGCAGGACTTAGTTTATTCGGGGACAAAGACTATCTCAAAACAGAGCTCCTCTGACGCGAGAGCTCTCAGCTCAAAATTTGGATATAGAATCAATTATTGCACTTAAGAGTGCCAGACTGCACCCACCGAGACAGGGATCCAGAATCACATGTTAAGTAAAATTTAAAAGTAAATGATCAAAACAAGTGCAATTGTCTATAAAAAAGGAACTTTGATGAACAGAAACGTAATGGAATAGAATGCGAAAGACAAGTACCTATTCTGCAGGCAGAATTTTATTTTAGTTGTATACAAAGTATCAATGCCTCGTGAATTTCTTGGCATGCTCGTAGAAATGGAGACGTGGAACTAGCGGCCTACTATTTTGCATCAATAGAATGGGCGAAATTGAATTAGTTCCATTGTATGGTTGATTCCGCATGGAACGGAGCTAATCAGGTTTTTCGAAAAAATTTGTGGTAAGAGTGATATGTTTTCCATACAGTGAAGGACTCAAAACTTCCATTTCCTTTAACTATTTTTGATATAACAGAAATTAAAATTGAAGTCAAATAGAAGTTTGGGCTCAACGTTAACATGCGCCATATGAGTGAACACTTTAAACAAATGAAATGTTACATTTATGCTTTTCACTACAATATCAGCCGGGTTAGGGCCTCTTTTTATCACTAGCTCATACGAGTATGAGTGGCTATAGGTATGGCTATTTTGCACAATTTTTCTTTTCATATTCAGGGAATATAAGACGTAATGGTCGAAAAGCCATTTGCAACAAAAGTCGGGTATAGTTCAACAGACGTTGGTCAAAACGCTTAAAAATAATTTTTTTTTACTCCAAAACTTCACAAGGCAACAATTTTTTTCATGTGTAGCATGATTCAATCGTAAATAATTCGCCTAATGAAGAAAATAACAATAGTGATGAAATTAATTTGAATGAGTCTGAAGAGCGGAGGATCCAGTTGATAAATCAAGAGAGATTGAATGATTTGGTGAGGGATTTGTCCCCGTCAAATGACGCTGTAGAACTGTTGGGCTCCAGACTACAGCAATATAATTTGGTAAAGAACAGCACGAAAATATTTAAACAATTTAAACAATTTATTTACCACAAGTGATTCAGCAATAGATTGTTTCTTAAGTCTAGTACAATGGACAAATTTGAGTATAGCTACTTGTGGTCCCGAATAAGTTCAGCGACTTCTAGGACATGCTATCATCAAGCTATTTTTAAAGTGTACAGTTATGCTTAACCTAATTTACTTAACCTAGGGGCACACAAGACTGGTCATGTTTCGATGCCTAATTTTTTAACAAAGAAAGAAGTAGTTAATATAAGCTAGATGGGAACAATGTATTCAATAAAAATGATTAGGAGAATAAGATCTATTTTATTATCATGGTAGATTACCTTATTAAGATAAGTCGTATCAAAAGAAAAAGAAATTGATATGAATTACCTTATATGATTGATATTTCGATAAGAAATATTAATGACCACAAGGTTTCAAGAAATTGTGCGGCTAGTAGACGAAACATCGGTTCCTTCCGAATAAGACCTCATCGGTAGAATTGTTGAAGCATCCATGCCCAGCAGAGAGTCGTGAAACTCCTGGCGTTTTCGATCGCGTCCTCCAATCATTGCCCCGGTGTTCAAACGCTTGTATCGCATCAGATGGGCTTCATATTGAAAATCGTTACTTAAAACCTAACTCAACTTAAAAGTCCATTTATTTAGTTCATAATAAAATGTTTCCCAAACTTCTATATCTTATTTTCCTGCCATTCTCAGGGTTCGAATTTTATTCGAATACTTTTAAAGTTTGAAGTCCTTGTAACTTTTCAACGAAGCATTTTCGACACAACAGTTATGTGTTCACGGTTAAAAGTGTTCATTTAAACGGTACCAAACTTGTATTAGAGTTGGTTTAACCAAGTGCTGATCACTCTGTAGAACCCAGGGACCTTACGCGCTTGAACTAATCTGTAGACAGATTGGAAATCAGGGGAACAAATGTAGTTACACTACAATTTTTTTCAAGTAACGGGGCAAAATTAAAATTGTGGGCTAGAGGTACCATATATTTGCTAATGCAGTTGTTTTGCTCTGATTTTCTTGAATACTTTTTGAGCGTCCGGTGTCAGATAAAAGAGAAGCAGCACCCTGCTCATCAGGACGTAAGAAGAGACCTGCGCAGGTGCTTTGAGGACCTCAGCTGCTACCTCATGCCGCACCCTGGCTTCAAGGCCCTCCAGAAGAAGGGCTTTGATGGACGTCTTGCTGGTGGGTGCCTGAAAATTGTATCATACAGGACACATTGTACAAAATAATTCAAATAGTTTTTTCTGTGAACTAAATTTTGAAGAGGTTAGTGGAGAAAACTTATATGCGAGACCCTAATTCAAAAAATTCAAAATAAATACTGTTATGAAGCAAGGCAGAAAAAATAATGAATGGTTTTAAAAAAGTTATCAATTATCACACACTGAAAAGAGAAACACCTTGGCTAAAATAAATCTCTAAGGGCTCGAATGTAGTCAAACAAAACGTAATATATATGTGAAAAATGAAATATCCAATCTCAAAATGTCGTAGTCGATGTCAAAAGAATAGAAGAATCGAACAGGCAATCATTTTGTTAGCGTAGGCAATGTCCATTTTCGCGAAGTGCTGTCTCTCCATATTGATATTCATAGAACAAGTTTGCGCAGGGATATAAATACACAAAAATTTATTGAGGTTAAAAAATTACATTGCAGAATCAAAAACTACGAGCACAGTGGGTTATTTTTGTGTTGATGCCTGAGTCACATGTCGTAAGACGCAAATCAAGCACAGGCTTCCAAATAATAATGGACAAGGCAGCACCAACGCCCAAATGCTGGCACGTTCGCTTGAACACTGGAAAGTGGTAATTAGTAATTCCACGGACGGGTGACTTCGTGATTTGACAGTATTTGTTTCCATTATCAGCATTGTTATAGCCGTTATTTTCCCCAACACGGTTTCTTCCGGATGAGGTGGAACCAAATGTTTCGGAAATACATGAAACCAAATGTTTTCTACATTGTCATTAGATTATCCTCACGTATTTCATTTCTTTACGTCTAGCTGAAAGTTCGGTCAGTTGCTTAGGTCGCTTTTACAATGCTAAGAAATTTGCAATTGACTGTTTTGTCTGCATTCCCAGCGTCAGCATTGGAGTAATTTCCTGCTAGTTTTAGCGGGGAAGAAAATTTGTGAACTGAGGAGTCTTAAAATTGTATTCTCCAACTTCTGGCTGCTAAACTTTTTCGGACGTTGCCCCAAGAGTCAGAAAACCATTGTAAACTAACATTGCGTCCATTCATGAGTCGGCAGCGACGTTTTTTCCCTTTATTCTGTAGATTTTGTTATCTCCCTTTCATGGTCGATAGTTTATTAGCGAAACTTACAAATTTCAAAATAAAATTTTATTTATGTTGTAGTATAAAATGTTCGTCTGGAAAATATCTAGACACCAAGGGCTTTTAGGATTATTTTCTAGTTAGATATCATATTTTTGTGAAAAATTATGTTTACTTAAAGAGAGCATTCCCAAATGAACGTATTTTTTCCAGATACCAATTTCCTGGATAAATCAGATGAGACTGACTTCGCACCATATTGTTTTTCAGACTGTGATGTATCGGACATGAAGGAAATTGCAGTAAATAAAGAATCCAATAGTGCTATGAGTGATAGGATAGATGAGTTCTTTGAGTTCTTTAATTGCATTTTATTTATATCTATTCCTGTTGTTTGTGGCGCCGGGATAAAAATTTGCGAGAAAACTAACACGTCATGAGTTTTTGCGCCATTTCCATTTATTCAGAGGGTGACGAAACACTAACATTTATAGGAATTATTACATTCCTCTCTAAATTAAAACCTTGATCAACGTTAACTGCAGAAATACATGAAAAAATTGGGTGAATTGTATTTACTGCTGGCTTATGGTCTCATTTGGCACGAATCTTTATTGTTGTTAATCCTCAATAGTAGAGTTAAGTTTCGGCCCATTCTTAGTTTATTTTCTTCGGTAATGAGCGTTGGGTTTGAAAAAAATTAATCTTGCAACAGACCTAGACGAGAAATTTGTGGAGCATCTACGGGTGCTGGTGCCGTGGCTGCTGGCTCCAGAAAACCTAATGAAGAAAAAGTTCGAAGGCCAGCCCGTAAAAGCCAAGGAACTGTTTGACCTATTCAAGAGCTTCATGGAAATCTTAACGGACATGGATATGTCCGAACCCACAACTTTCGTTGAAGTGAGTGGTTGCTGCTAACACGAATTTTTTATCGTTCTTTGGATCGAGCTTCCAAATTATCTTATCTCGCTAGTAGTCGCGTAGCTTAAACAACAAATTGTTTAAGTCTAGATGTCTATTTGCTCGTTATCTCATCAAATAAATTAAAACTGGCTTATGACTGTGAATTTGTCGTCCAATAATAAATTATTAACGTTTTTTTATGGCTGTGAACAAATATGTTGTTTCTTTTGCATGAACTTGAATTTTATCCCCTCGTTCTGTTTCTAGCTTCTTTAATTGTTTATGTACTTCGTTGAAGTAACAAGGGTGCAAGAATCTGTAAGCCAACTTCTTTTAAATAGAACTCTTGAAAATTGACAAAAAAGAACATAAAACATGTTTGTTTTTAAGGAGGACGTAACTCATGAAATTGAGACGAACGATTCCATCCTGGGATTCCATACCGTCCTGATCACATCTTGTATGCGATTTCTTTTCCGGTCCTAGTGAAACATATTTTCAAGAGTTTTTATACATAGTGGACAGGCAGCAACTGTAAAAAATGTAGCGATTTCTAATGATTGCGATATGAAGTTTCTTTGATACGTCGACTGATTTAGTTGTTGAAGTATAGCACTATATTGAGAAGTTTTTACTTTCTCCTACCATCACCGACGATGCTCTAAGGTTAGTCGACGACGATAGACCAAGGTTAATGAGCACAAAGTCACACGACACGCAAAGTACAAATTAAATCCTTCAATTGGGAAAGTTATCCCGAATAATCCGAAAATATTCGTGAAACTTACCCTTGCTGATGTGATGTATTTTTTTGCAATTTGTACTAATGATAAAGTGATTTAAAAAGAAATACATAGTGAAGAAAAAGTTCGAAGGCCAGCCCGTAAAAGCCAAGGAACTGTTTGACCTATTCAAGACCTTCATGGAAATGTTAACGGACATGGATCTGTCCGACCCCACAACAAACGAACCCGCAACAAATAGTCAACAGTGTCGAACGAATGGTAGGCTTCGAGAGTTAATTAGCGTTAATAAGAGAGCAGCTTAGATTCCATTTGGGTGATACGTCACTAAGGGAGGACAATGCGCTAGTTCCTAAAGAAATTATTATCATGAATCGTTTCTTGGAAACAGCCTTTAAAGGTGCCGAATTTTACTAAGTGCACCCAGTAGAGTCCAATAAAATTTTTGATAATGTCTTTAGGATCATGTTCAATGAAAATTTTGGCACTTGCAGTTCGCTACTCGGGTCACTAACCAGAGAGCGCTGGAGGTCGGGAAGGACGTGTACAGGAAGAACATGAATGGCTTACTTGTAGTCCGAAAGCAGTCAACGCTTCTCATCGAAGAAATGGAACTAGAACACGAGAAAGTCAAGAAGAAAGTCGTCAATGCTTTCCTAGAAAAAAATAGGTGTAGTAGGATGAATAGAAGAGTCGTCAAAGAATTCCAAACGGAACTCGAAAATGTGAGAACACTGGCATGATTTTACCATGTATCTCATGTACATAAATAGTTCCTAATTTGTAGGTCATTGACAAACTTATGTTTGATTCATCAAAATTTACTCTGAGTATATTTGAATATTTGTCCTTTGATGGGCGGGTGTGACGGGAAGAAGGAACGCTTGCTGGAGGCAACTTCTCAGAACTGGTCATACTCGTGAACAGCCCCAGATCTGAGAGGATTTAGATGAAGTGAGCAAGGCAACGTTTTTTTTCTCAGGAGGTTGACAAGCTCTTCAAAAGCCACTTCGCGCCGCTGGCGAGCTGTGCCGCAGCGATGGAGGCCGGCAGAAAGAGTTACGAGACAGCGATGGACAAAATTATTGCCGGGTCTGCCCTAGATGCCAGCCAATTCGAAGCCGCGCACAAAGAAGAAATGCAGAGAGCGATTGACCTGTACACGGAAAACAGCGCTTGCAGTAGAGACAATACAAAAAATTTTCACAATTTTCTCGCCAACTTAAATAAGGTAATGCTTTTTGATTCCAACCCTACGTTAAAATTTCATAAAACTAGAATAATGGAGCCTTAGTCACGTATATTATCCATGAGAAGTGATTTAAGCTTTGTTAGTGCGCTAGAACGATACCTTTAGTGAAACATACTCATACATCCAAGCTGTTCATTGTTAGCGACAGTTTCTGTCGCCTGGCATTCATTTGATCATTTAAATTAAAGTTTGATCAAAGGTATTCAATCTCATGCAATTCAACCTGACATTTATTAGATTAGTGCTTTTCTGAAGAAAACATTTTTGCAAATTTCGGTGCTCTACTGTAAAACGTTTCTCTGAGGTTTGATTCCAAAAACTACCGCTCTCAATGCCTTGCGTGGAATCAAATGCCTCAATGCCTTTTTAAGCCTTTTTGAATGATGTATTTGCCGTTCTTGTACCTTTAAAACTGCCGGAGGCGATTATATGTTTACACAACAGCTAATGCTTATGACTCAGAGCAGCCGGACTCAAAACAAACACTCATTTACATCATCATAATTAACACTGAGAGTTAGAATGTTTCGTTTGAGTACTAAAGCATTTCAAGCAATGCCATGAATGAACTCTCTTGCTGTTCACGTAGAGGAACGCCCAAAACTGATTCGTAATTAGGGGGAGAAGAGGGAAATCACTCATCTATTGGCGCATCAATGTCATGTTCCTGCGCGTTTTCTACTCCGTTTAGGAGACCAACCAATGTACGTACTTGAGAGCCAATTACATCGTTGGATGCGAAAGAAATTTTCCATAAGATGAGTTTATAAACCGATAACGTTCCATTATCCAAATTCGACACAGACCGTGCCCTTAATCGGGGTAAAGGGGCGCACATAAGTGTTCTACCTAGTGTCGGGCGGTGTTAGCGCTGTGAGTAAAAATAGAATGTTTTTCCCTAGTTAGTATTTATCACTTGTAGCTCTTGCTTAATTGATATTTGATCAGAATAGGTTCTTGTTAACTTTTGTGTGTAGTAGTAGATTTTCGAAAGGAAAAGATGTTCCAGTTTTCTTTATCTACTGGATTTACTTTCACACCTCTTCAAGTGCGACGTTAACCACTTGCTTACTTGGCTTAACGCCCATTTGTAAATACATGAATAATTATTGATTGAATTTTCCAGACAATCGACGAGTCCTATTCCATGTACAAGAAAATCAACACGGTTCAACTCGAAAAAGAAAAAGTAAGCAAAATCGCTGTTGGATTATCAGCAGCTAGTAAAATCTTAACCGCCGTTGCTGATGGCATCGCCACCGTCAACGTTGATGGCATCGCCACCGCCAGCAACAACTGAAGAAACACGAGTTAGTGAATCGTAGACTACTCATGATCCCCATCAATCATAAACTAAAAATACTGTGACAAGTTTAGTTTGCTTGAGAAGCCAGTTCTGTGAAAAGCCAGTCTCATCTTTCACGAGCTGCCGCTTACTCTTTGTGAGTTCTCTTTCTTTTGTAAGCTTAATTAAGTGACTTTATCTTGATAGTTTGCTCATTAATTCCATTTTGTCACAACTTTATGATAAATTTCTTGATCACTGCTAGAGTGAATAGCAAAACGCACGAAGAAAATAATTACTTCTGTTGGTTTGCTTCTCATTCAATGGGTGCTGAAAAACATCGTTAATCGTAATTGTCTGCAGGAAAAATCAATGGAATTTTTCGGGATATTAAACGCTGACTTAACTTTCTTGACTGAGTTATTATTGTCAATCTTCTCGTCTTTATTGATTTCTTTTAGATTTAAGGAAAACATTTATTTGTGTTAGCGAATCGATTTGTGCTTCATGAGGATATCTTGATTAATTTTTACACCAATTCTTTCCCGAATTTCTTAGAGAACTATAGCTTAAATTAGCGATTTTTCATTGTTTTAAAACGGTAAACGGTAGTGGTAGTTCACATATATATTGCAAAACAACTAACTAATGGCGATGATCGCATAATACTCCACCGGTATCTCGTCTTCATTCAGAGTTAGTGTTATGTGCTAGAGTCAGTTATTTTCCGTTTAATGCTATTCCTATTTATTTCATATATACGTAAAATGTATGTCGCAGGTACACGATCTTTCTGATAAATCCGTTTGTATTGGACAGCGTTGTAAATTTTGATCCCTTTGTAAGTTGGGCTCAGTGAAGGGCTTCATTCATGCTAAATTATCGATGAAGCACGGAATTAGCATTCAAAGTTTGTAGCATAAACATTACACAATGCATTAATCCAAACGTTCAGTTATTTATGTACTTCGTGACGCGGGCCAAAGCCTCGCCTTTGTTCAAAATCCGTAGCGCATTCTAAAGAGTAGCTTTGTATGTTTGAATGCTTTTTGATAAATTAGACAAAAACTTCAGAGCGACCCATACGCAAAGAAAACATAAAATTCACGAACGTCTTTGTGAAGGAACTTCGCCTTTCAGCTCTTCTATGTCATTTTATTTTATTATTTTCTGTGTATAATTAGTTTATTTTTGGAGTCCTGACGTGCCACATCACTCAATCATTTTTGAACCAGCGAGCTTCCTGCATGCGTTTTTGCGTTTCCTTATGTTTACTTTGTGTCTACTTGTTTTATAATAGCATTTTCCGTGGACCATCGGCATATAATTTGACCGTTCTTATTTTCTTGCGTGCTTTGACCGGAAAGAAAATCATATTATTTTTATGAAGTGTGTATCGCGTGAATATATTTCTTTGTTGATTACTTATGATTAACGGTGTTTGCGGTGTCCCGACAGCCCTTCGGTGCCTGTAAAAGTTTGGTGCGATATGATAATAAATATCAAAAATAATTTAACTTCTCTCAGGAATTCGTTTAGGCTTTGCACCGTCATAGCTTTGGGCTGACGGTCGTAGCACCAATCCTTTTGTTCATGGTGATTGGATAACCCTGTGTTGGTGCTTTTGTGCTCTGCTGTACGGGAATGACTCTCCTGCCGTGGAGCTTCACGCCAAACCAAAGTTGGGTTGCATGTTGCGTCACTCTGCGTGCGGTTCAACTTGTGCATGGCAGCCAGTCTAATTTGGAGTTGTTTTGTTAATTATGTTGTCATACGTTATCATTAATTATTTATTGACAAAATTTACCGCCTATATAAAATAAATAGTAAATTCTCTGATTCGTCATTTCTTCTTCGTGGCAGTTGCGAGCGCACTCCCCTGACAGTCGCCTTATCGCAGGTTTCACAAATAGCGCCAAGTCTGACTCAACTGTACAATTATCAACATTGGCCAAGAACAGGCTCGCAGTATTACGGCCATTCCCAGAGCGATCAAATACTTTGGTCTAAGTTATATGTGAAAAAAGAAAGAACCATCTCTTAACTAACAAGGTGAAAGAAGTTAACTTGTAGAAATGCGAGAAAGTTTTAGACTACTTGGAAATTTACTGGTCAGCTAAAAAGTAATTTTCTGCTGAAATTTTTTCCAGTTGATAGCGCTTCTAACGTACATTACGGTCGGTCGATTGCTTCATCGAGCTCTGCCATTCAATCACCAAGAAACTAGCTAGAGTCATGACCCTCGGCTTGATTTCGAACGAAGGTGTCGTCGTTACACACTTCGCCAACAACGAAAAAGTGAGTGCCGAATCCGATCAACGTTTTGGGAATAGAAATCATTCCCTGAAGGAAAGTCAAGGCTTCAAACAAGATTTTCATGTTGAAACAGGACTTGATCCGCATGACGAGCAAACCGTTTACTTGCTCAGAAAGTTCGGTTTGCGATTCTGGCAGAAATGTTTTTGACCTTTGAGATGTTGGATTATTATAATGGTGGCAAATTGAGGCCAATGCTTGTGCGAAGCCCATAACAGCGTAACATGCCTTAAGGTGGATAACAAAAAAGCCGTAAAGTCGTTGGAAGAGATAGAGGTTATCGTGTCGCAATCATATCGAGTGAAACTTTTGTTTCCCTTAAATTGTTAAGAAGTTCAAATTATTACGTTACTTCTGCCTCGAATTATGAAGATATGAGAATAAGAGAAATTGTAAGAATTTATTAGAATGACCTAATAAGAAGACATAAGGAAATAGATATTGAACGATGTGTTACAAAAATACCGGAGAAAATTCATTTTACAGCAAATACACGAAGAAAATTACTGCAATTCCAAAAAATCGCTCAACTTATTTTTCCAATCGTAAAGTTGTTTCCTCAGACCTTGATACTGGTAGATGTGGGTAACACCAACTTCTTTAGTGATTCACTTTCTGCTCGTTAAGATGGCCGTGAGGTTATTGGCGTTCTATTTCTATTGCATACATATGTATTTAAATCAATTTCATACCGCTGAGAAGTTTTCAAATTTTAGTTTCATTAGAAAACAGTTTTCACATCTTTGTGCAGTAATATTTGATGCGGGAATTACGAGTGTAAATCCATATTGATTTGACAGTATGATGCTTTCCAAAATTAAATATTGATGACTTCAATAATGCTGTTATTATAGGTGCATGAAGAATTTTGCTCAGGATATAGCTCAGATTAAAATTGTTGTAGAACATTCGAATTTTGAATGAACGAATACAGTGAGAGATCGAAATACAACATACCAAGTTTAAAAGACGCTATTAGGAGGAAATTCATATGGTTACACAACAGTGACATTTTATTTAGTATTATTCCTTTTCAGAATTTGTCGCTGAATAGAAGTCTCAAGCCCAGTGAGAATGAATTTTATGCTCCTTTGGGTTAAAAAAAACTTTTTTTCGCTTCACATACGAATAGAAGTGTCATGGAAATAAATATAGTAACACTATATGGAAGAGAATGAATCAATTAATAATTCAAGACATTTACTTCTGAAAAGGCTCATAATTTTGAAAATGTGGTGAAACGTTATCTTGTAAACAATGAAATGAACTAGAATAAGGAACTCAAACACTCAATAAGCACAAAAATAATGATAAAGTGAACTACCTATTGACTAAGGACAACTCAGAGTTCTAAGGTTCAAGCTAGTTTTGTCACAAGTATGAAAAGAAGTTTCAATAGTCTTTAGATCGTGGAAAAGTTTGACCCATCCAAACGTCAAAATCACTATTGTAGACTGGGGCTTTTCACTAATCTGCTTGATCGCGTTTGAATGAATGGGAAGGAGTTTTGACCATATTTTCATGATAAGATAACTTCTTCCACGATACTCGGTAATCCTACAACATAAGAAATCATACCCACACTCAGATGCACATGCTGCACAACTTTATTTCTTGATCGGGTATGCATTCATCCTAGTGGGAAGAATATCTTCGAAACAGAAGAATGAACCAATTTCAAACTGAATGATCGACTTGATGCTTAAATTTCGTTTGCTGATTTCTTATGCTATAAGCTAAAGTACAGAGTACAAAGTTTTACCTCCTGAGGCACAAAGTACGGAACCGTTTGATCCGAAAGTTCTGTATCAAAATTTTGCCAATGTACGACTCTAAAAATATTATGAAAAACAATAATGTTTTACTAAGAATTATGGAAAACAAATTCATCATTTAATTGCTTGTATGAATAGCTATTTGCACTTTCCTAAAGTTAAGAGCAAATACCAAAACTATTGTAAATTTGTGCAAAGTGAAATAAAAGCTAATCGTTATAGTGAATTTGTTTTGCATGAACAAGTTCAGCACCGGCTCTGGTCCTAGTTCGGCGAGTTGCATTCTTGAGAGAACTCGGGGTGGAGGAGT